>JAKSZT010054458.1:25321259-25528020 GCA_026826555.1 Tolypeutes matacus
CAGGCTTAAGGTAGTTAAATATATTATAGCTACAGTATGACTCTGATTTCTCTCCAATGCCATTTATATTTTCTAGAATTATGCTAAGTGAAGAACAAAGTACACTGTGTTATTCCCATTTATTACAACCATGTCCATAATTTACAAGCTGATTATGCAAACCTCATACAAAGGAAATCAAAGAATAGTTAACCACTGTCAAAGACCAGCAAGCCAACACTCATTTTATCAACTACATTTTCTTACATAGATAGCTATGTAAGCTATCACAATTCTACAAATATACTTTGTAAGCATCACAAGATCTACAAATACACTTTAATGGAAATTAATATTGAAAAGAACTATTTCAATTGTATAAATGGTATACAACCAGGTATTCTAAATAAGTAATAGTTGAATGTGACACAGAACTAAATATAATGACAAAAGAAATACCACCATGAAGGTAATGTGCTTTACTACAATGTTGTTTGTATTAAATTGTAAGTTTTGACATGTCATAGAGATAAAAATATCAAATTCACTAATATTAATTTTCCTTTTGGTGAGACAACCTTTGTTGTTCTTAATTTAAACTGTACACATTTAAAAGCTAACAGTTTGACAGCTATTTTCATTTGTGAGGTAAAAAGCAAAACTTGTTTTGTTCTATGTATTTTGAAAAATATTAAAATTTCAGAATTAACTTCAATTGTTTCTCAATAGTCAGATTTGATGACTTTTAACAACTCTATTAAAAAAACACTAATTATTTCTAGATAAATACATTTCATAGTTCATTTAATTCTCCAAGACACTTTACTACATCAAAATCACTTCAAAAGAACAATGCTATTATATTGATAGCACAAGTATACTGTACTATAGAAACATATAGCAATCAATAGAAAGAATTTTTATTTTATAAGAATGACCCATTCTTGGCCTAAGTAATCACCTAAAGCTTTTCAATTTTCAAAATTTGAAACTAGTTTTAGGTGAAAAAAATCATTTTTTAAAAAAATTTCAACAAATATGTATTGACTTCCCACTAATGTGCCAGACACAACATCAAAGTAATATCCTAATTATTCAGTAGCTCGTGTCAAAATGACCACATCAAATCTGGAACATTAAAGTATCTTGAAATTTAAAACCTTCAGTACACCCCTCCACCCCACCCATAGGCTTTCAGGTGTTGAAAAAGTAAAGCAGCAGAGATGTCTGTGGCCCAATGACATGTCATTCTCACAAACTCTTGTAGCTGAGATCAGCTGGAATAAGATTAAACCAAACAAACATATTTCCCACATTAATTTTATCTTTTTGCCCTCAAGTCTTTGACCTGCATTTCTTCCTCTGAAGACCAAAAATGAGACACCCAGAAATGTAATTCATTATTTGTAACTATTCTGCTTAATAAGTATCATGAGATATAAGTACTCCATATTAGTGAATACTTGTACTCAAAACCAAAGCATCCCATAACAAGTAGCTTTCAATTCAAAGTTTCCAAAGTTTACCTTTCAAAAAGTTGAAAATTATTTTTTATTGGAAAACCTCTAAAATTAGACTTAGATATTTCCTCGACACATTAATTGATAAACAAGTAGAATCCAATTGCACCCATATAAAAAACAAAAATAATTTAATATTTTCATCTTTTTTTGTCTTCTAGGAAAAGTTATGCAGAAATGAACAATCAAAACATACCTATTTCTAATTGAGAATAAAAAACTTTTTAAATTAACTTTACTCGAAAAGGTGAAAACCTGTTTCTAAAATTTATAGCATAACATATTCCATGAATACTTTTTACAATTTGACCTAAATTCTTTAAACCTAAAAAGTGATTGAATTATTTTGTTTCTATAAAGTAGAATCAAAAATACCGTGTTCAGCTTGGTAATCTTAAAAGGAGGTGAATATATTGAATAAAATTCTAAAGACAATACTTCTAAAGGTTTGTAACCACTTTGATCACATAGTTCATAGCAATTTGCAACACAATTCAAGAAATCAAATACATATATTTATGCTTTCATATTTATGTGTTAAAAACACCAAAGATAATAGAGAATAGAGAATAGATCTTTAAAATAAATTATATTTTCATAAATTCAGATAAAACTGTGGTTAATAAATAATTTATATTACTGCTTCCTTTAACAGTTCCCTTCAAAATAAACAAAGACACACAAGCAAATATGCTTTCAGAAGCTATTGAGGGAATTGAAATAACTGCAAAGATCTATAACCATACTCATACTGAGTCTCTCCTTCCTCTTTGCATTAAATTCATAGTAGATGATAAAATACAAAATTAAATTATACTGTTTTTCATCTGGCCTTGATCATATCCAGAGCCACTTATCTAAAAACCTGGGCCGACTACAGAAAATCACTTGGCAAATCCTAAAGGTATCCCTTTACCTCACTGATGAATTTCCCCAGGCTCCATGCTTGTCTATGAGAATGTTGATAATTTTCTGGATTAGTTGAGTTGCTGTCACATGGTCTCGATATTTAGCTGCTCTTATCAAATGATCACACATCTTCTCATCTTCTCGTTTGTCTGCAGAATACTGGGCACACAGTGACTTGGATAGAAAAAAAATGTATTAATACCACTTTTAAAATGTATGGAAAAGAGTTTAAAATGTATCATTAAATAATCTTTAACATAAATCAAAGTAATCAAATTTTAAAGCTACTTTTATATCCGATGTTAACTGAATTGAGATTTAGTGATCTACTATCTTAGTATAACATCCCCCAAGAATTTATTTCTTTGAAGTCCATAATTAGATATACTCAGAAGTGGTTAATATTTAAGCAGAGACCTGAATGATGCAAAGGAGCCAGTCATGTGACAAATCAAGGGCTCCAGCATTATAAGCAGCCTGAAGGGCAGTTGCATAGCAACCTGAGGCATAGCAAGTAAAAAGCATGATATGAAATGAGTTTGGAGGGGTAGGCAGGGGCTGTATAATTTAGTACTAAGCAGTTATGGTAAAGAGCTTAGATTTTATTCTAAATGCAATGGGACACCAGTGGAAGGTCAGTGGAAGGTTTTAAGTAGTAGACTGATATGACCAATTTACATATTGAAATCATCACTATAGCTTAGAGAATGGATTATGGTGGAACAAAAGAAGTTAAATAGGAAGACAAATTATGAGGTTGCTGCAGAGGTCCATAAAAGAGAGGATGGTAGCTTACAACACTAAACTGAGCTGGTTCTTAACATTAGAAAATAACAACTGCAACACTGGAATCAACTGGAAGGGTATTAAAAATGCAGAATCACAGGCACCACCCAAATTTTCTAAGTCAGAACCTGGATTTTAAAAGATCCCTAAGAGATCTGTAGGTACCTTAAAGTTTGAAATTTAGATATCATCAATTAGGTATCAATTAAAAAAAAAAAAAAAAACCTTAGGATTTTTTAGCAATAATCAGATACAATGGATTTCCTAGTTTCCAAGAGGCTTATTTCTTTTCTTTTGGAACTCATATACTTGTGGTGTCATGTTTATGATGCTATACTTCCTCGTTAATTCATTGTTTAAAATAGGAAAAGATAAAGGTTAATATAAACTTGACCCTTTATTCTATTGATAGAGTCCACTGAGTTTTCCCTTAACCTCCAAACACAAGCTCATATACACATACACATTTATACAGAACTTTTGATAAGAAACATGAATTTGATGTTGGAAAAAAGATTACTAGCTTCTGTATGTCATACACATTGTGGTTTCCATCTCTCCTACTGTAAAACAGTTTGGACAGATCACTCCCACAAGCTCCCATCATCCTAACCCCAGCAACATGGTAGGACCCTAAATATCCTAAACCAATCAGAATGACTGATAATCCTGACTAATAACCATATTGACACACTGGCTTAGGGAAGGGCACTTGATCTAATTATCACAATAAGAGCAAAGCTAAGAATTTTGTTGGCTAGTTCCCTATCTCCTCTCAGGGTGTAAAAGAGGAAGTACATAGTACCAGGAGTGTTTGAAGATCTCTCTGTAAGATGAAGGAAGCTAGCCTGAGAAGGAAACCAAAGCCCAACGAAAGCAGAGCTATGAGAATTACAGAAAAACAGAGCTTATCCCAGATGAAACTGTGAACTTTTTGATGAATCAAATCGTAAAGATGATATACTTTCTAGTTATGAGAGCTGATAAACTCCTGTTCATTGTGTGCCAGTATGATTTGGGTTTTCTATTACTTACAACCCAAAGCAACCTTACTGATATGGTGTATAAGTTGTACATGCAATAAGGAATCAGTATCTCCATTAGTATGTGCAAAACAATATGCAACAGGAATCAAAGGATGAATTTAATAGCCCTTGCCCTGGGGAATCCTCATTCCCTCTAGATTGGGAGAAGGGAAGCATTAATAAAAGTATCTCATTGACTATTATATGAAACTCAAAATTATTTTAAATTAAAAGAAATTTAAAATAGAAAGTAATGAGGTATATAAAACATTACAATGGAAGACAGGAAATAGAGGACTTTAATAAGTGCTTTTTAGGTGGGAATAAAGAGAATTATATAACCAAAGGCAGAAATGTATGGATCAATTTTGGGGAGGGGACAAGCAATTCAGTTTGACCCAAGTACAAGGCACAGGTAGAAAAAGTAATAGATTGAGGAAATTCTGGAATGCAGAATGAAGAATGCAGATCTGCTGAGATTCATAGTATGTATGAAAGAACATAAGATTGGGAAGTAAAACAAGAACCTTGCCAACATCTCCTACAACTTTTGGGCACCTCACTGTACCTCTTTAAGTCTGAATGCCCTCATCTGCAAAAAGGGGGTTATATTAGCTCTAAGAATTCATCAATTAGAAGATTTTGGGCAACCTCAGAGAGGGAAATTTATGGATACAGGTAAAGGGAAACTACTTCTTTTATCTAAACATTGATATGGAGAAAATAAGACATGTTAGGAAATAGATTAATTTATAATAAATTAAAAGTGAAATGTTGTATACAGTGTGACAGTTTGAATTTTGTGAATCCCAGAAAAGATTTTGTTCTTGAATTAATCCATTCCTGTGGGTGAGGAGCCCTTTGATTGCATTAAGTTCAGTTAAGGGACCTTTGATTAGATCACTTGATTGGATTGTTTTAGGGCTTTTGATTGGACTATATCAGTGAGGTATGACCCAGTTTGGGTCTCTGTCCTCTTGCTGGGTCTTATATAAAGTGATAACACACAGAGAGAAAGAGAAAACACAGAGAAAGGGAGCTTTGCCATTTTGACCCTGCCATGTGAGAGAGAGGATTCCAGGGTTGCCTATAACTGCAGAAAGAGAAGCCCCAAGAGGCTCAATGAGATGAGGTCCAGGAAGAGATGCCTGATTGCCCACATGAGAGCTCAAGGAGAAAGTAGAAAGAGACCAGTAGATCTGCCTTCTTGCCTCGCTACGTGGCAGGACTCCAGGATCTGCTAGTGGCCAATCTTTGGTAAGAAAGTATCTCTGAATATGCCTTGATTTGGACATTTTCACAGTCTCAGAACTGTAAGCTTTTACCCCAAATAAATTCCCTTTATAAAAGCCAAGCAATTTCTGGTATTTTTTCATTGGCAGGCTTTGAAACTAAGATAAACAGTATTTAAAACAAAAATTGAGCCAAACAAATCACAGGGAGTTCAATCTGTCAAAAATATGATTTGAGCAAATAAAAGAAAAAAATGGTTAAGTAATATGTGAAGGGACAGTAGTTTAAGTGAAGATAACTGGAAATTATTCCATCGAAACAAAAATATCAACTGATAAGTGATATTTCCAGAGATTGCTCAAGAACCAGGAAGCATTCTATAGGATATTTCATATGTAATATAATCATATATTAAAGCCAAAAGTACAAACTGGTAGATTTTCAGAATTTTTATACCTTCTACATTCCCTACTAAATCCATAATCTGCCCTTGTCTAATCTCATGTGATAAGAGGAAATTCAAATTATTTATGAAAATTATAAAGCCATTATTTTCTGCTATCCCCTTTCAACCCCACATAAAACCACAACCCTTCATACTAAACAGTATTAAAAGAACCAAAAAGGACATTATTGAATAGGTCATTGTTTTTACCTTTTATTAATTTAACCATTATCAAATTATTTTGTAAACATTTGATAACTATTAAAGTTTGCTTGAAAAGGCATAATTCTAAAAACAACAGTCCAAGGTAAAGTAAATAGTAAAATGGTTTAAAGTGTCTTTAATGGATCTTCCTTTACAATTTCAATAGCAACTTTTCATATCTGACATAAAATCTATAGATATAAATCACATTAAAGGGCTATTCTTTCCTGATTATCAATCTCTGTCTCTTTGTGGAACATTAGAGTCACATTTGACCTTAAAACATGATAAAAAGAAAACAAACAAGAAGGTTTCATAAGTATATAATGAACTTGAATCTATTTTTTAAAACTATCTTAATGTAATTTGAACACATTCTTATTAAAAACCAATAAATTCTATTTATGTCATATCATTCAAAGTCAAAAAGAGAATATTTACTTCAAGATTAAATATATGTTGCACATTGCTGATGTATACATGTGTATATGTGTTTGTGCTTGTGTTAATAACTGAATATGTGAATAACTGATTGTGTTAGTAATAACTGAAGAGAAAAAAAATTTTAATTGGTCATTTATAATTCAAGTGACTATTTTGGCTCTTTAGATGTAAACAAAGAAAAAGAGACAATATAGCACTTATTTTTCCTCCCACATGTTATATCTCTACCTAAATTTACTAGTCATCCTGCAAAGATGTAGCATGAAATCTCAGAAAGGAGCAAATTTAAAACTAAGTAGCTTTGTCTGATTTCCTCCTTTCATCTCTGACCACCCTTCTTGATAGTCAGGCTTTTCCCTTAATTATTTTCTGTTATGAAACGCTAGCATGTTCCCAAGACTTTGTCAAACATCCCTTGGCAATATCATCCACTTCCACATCATTGACAATGATCAATTTAGGCTTAGCTTTCAAATCTTCCTATCTGACACAACTCCTTTCCTAAACAAGCCCACGTTTCAATCTGTAGGAGTAACTCCACTGGTCCAATAAGCAATTAAAATTAGAAACATTTAAGACTGATCTACCATCTTCATGCTAAAACAATTTTACTATACTTGAAATAGTGATTTTTCTATTTACTGTCATCCATAACTTCTCACTTTCCTTCACTTCATATCCCATTCATTCCGTTTTAGCAAAGCCTTTTGATCACTGTTATTTTTGCTGCCTTTACACAGGTCTTTATTGATTCACAACTCAGCTCTTGAAATAATGTACTTATTGGCATTATTATAAGTACATTATTCCAGAATTATTTCAGAAGATTTTATTTTGGTATAGCACAGATACACTAATATTTATATACCTCACCCTTGAAAGTATAAAACTATCTAAAACTATTTTAAAATTGGAACTAAATTTTACTAGCTAGAATTTGTGAACTTATATAATTCAGTCACATGGTACATTATCTTGCAAAATGCCTTTCAATGCATCCTATATTTCAGACATACTCTGTTTATAGACTACCCCCCAAATATCCTCAAAATATTTTCAAGGGCAAGGAAATAACATTTTCTTATAACTTTTGCACATGTAAGAAACATATGGAGAGGATAAAATTGCTAGAATTTCAAGGAAAACTACTAGAGATGAGGAAGCTGTGCAGAGAAAGAGATCTAGAAATCTAGAGGTTCTCTTGATTCTTTGGAAGAATTCTGTTTATGCATTGACTGAAAAAAACAATAATATCTAAGAAATTCCAAAATAATTGGAAATCAAACAATTCACCTAAATAACACATGGATCAAAGATGAAATCACATGGGAAATTAGAAAATATTTTGAACTAATTAATAATATAAACACAACCTATCAATATTTGTGTGAATCAGCTAAAGCAGTGTTTAAAGTGAAATGTATAGCTTTAAATGTTTATATTTAAAAAGAAGAAAATGCTGAAATCAATGTGCTAAGCTTCTACATAAAATTAATGATCGAAGCTTCTACCAAAGAAGAGCAAATGAATCCAAAAGTAAACAGAGTAAAGGTCATAATAAAGATTAAAGAAGAAAATCAATTTTAAAAAAGAAAGAAAACACTTGGAGAAAAATCAATAAAATCATCAGCTGTTTCTTTGAAAACATCAGTAAAATTGACCAATATCTAGTGAGAATGATCAAAAGAAAAAAAAAAAAAAGAGAGAGAGAGAGAAGACACAAATTACCAAAACCAGGAAAAAAGGCAAGATACTTTACTACATATTCTCTAGTCATTAAACCTACTAAAAACAATTGTATTTCTATATATTGGCAGTAACCAACTGGAAAATGAAAATGAAGAAATAACACCATTTACAATACTATTAAAAATATGAACTACTTAGCATATATTTAGCAAATGTATACATATTGGTACAATGAAACTTTGAAGGATAATTAAAGAAGACTAATGGAGCAATATACGATGTTCATAGAATAGAAAATTTAATATTGTTAAAATATCTATTATCCTTAAATATATTCCATAAATGCAACACAGTCAAAATTTTTAAAGGCTCTTTAATAGAATTTAAAAATCTAATTCTAAAACGTATATGGAAACAGAAAAGAATAAGAACAGTAAAACAATTTTGGGGGAAAAAAGTTGGTAGATTTTACACTATTTCAAAACTTATTATAAAGCTATAGAAATCAAGAGGGTTTAGGTTATCAAATGAAAAAAGAATATCTTTTCAACAACTGATCCTGAAACATCTGGATATCCAAATAGAAAAAAAAGAAGCTTCTCTTTTACCTCAAGCCATACATAAAATAATTAATTCAAAATGGATCAAGGACCTAGATATAAAAGTTAAAACTATAAAACTTCTAGAAAAAGTATAGGAGAAAATCTTGACCTTGAGGTAGACTGTGAATTCTGAGACTGGACACCATGAAAGAAAATCATAACCTTTACAAAAAAAATGATAAATCACACTTGACCAATTCATAACATCTGCTATTTAAAAGATATCATTTAGAAAATGAAATAGTAAGCCACAAAATGAGAAAAAATATTCACCATACATTTAACTAATAAATGACTTCTTTTTGATATAAAAGAACTCCTATAGCTTAATAAGACAAAGATTAAAATAATAGGCAAAGGATTTTAACAGACACTTTACAAAAGATATACAAATAGCCAACAAGCACTTGAAAAAATAGTTCCAGTTGCTCCACATCCTTGTCAGTACTTAGTATTGTCATACTTTCAAATTTTAGCCTTCTAGTGCATATGTTGTGATAACTTATTGTAATTTTTAATTTGCATTTCCCTACTAACTAAACATTTTTTCAAGTGCTTGTTGGCTATTTGTATATCTTTTGTAAAGTGTCTGTTAAAATCCTTTGCCTATTATTTTAATCTTTGTCTTATTAAGCTATAGGAGTTCTTTTATATCAAAAAGAAGTCATTTATTAGTTAAATGTATGGTGAATATTTTTTCTCATTTTGTGGCTTACTATTTCATTTTCTAAATGATGTCTTTTAAATAGCAGATGTTATGAATTGGTCAAGTGTGGTTTATCATTTTTTTTTGTAAAGGTTATGATTTTCTTTCATGGTGTCCAGTCTCAGAATTCACAGTCTACCTCAAGGTCAAGATTTTCTCCTATACTTTTTCTAGAAGTTTTATAGTTTTAACTTTCATATCTAGGTCCTTGATCCATTTTGAATTAAATATTTTATGTATGGCTTGAGGTAAAAAAGAAGCTTCTTTTTTTTCTATTTGGATATCCAGATGTTTCAGCATCAGTTGTTAAACATTTATATTTACAATTGGACCTAGGAAATCCACTCCTCATTATATTGAAAAAATAAATATTTCCACAAAAAGTGCATATTTACACAAAAATGTCTAAATGCTTTTAGTCATATGAGTCAACCACTGGAAACAATCCAATATCCATTAATAGGTATATAGATAAATAAAGTAATATCACCTAGCAATTAAAAAGATCAAACTACTGATACACACAGTAATGTAGATGAATCTCAAAAATTTTACACTGAGCAAAAGAATCCAGACATTGGGGTGATACCATTTATATGAAATTTTAGAAAAGCCAAGTCTGTAATGACAGAAATCAGATCAGTAGTTGCATGGGGCTAGATATGTATATGTGGATAGGGACTGACCACAATGGATCATGAGAGAACTCTTTGGGGTGATAGAAATATTCTATATCTTGACTGTGGCAGTTATAGAGGTATATATGTGTGTCAAAACTTATCAAACTGCTTTTGTAAAATGGGTATATGCTATTGTATGTAAATTATAGTTCAATAATGTTTATTTAAGTTTTTAAAAAGTGGATAGGCAAGGTACAGATAAGGAAAAGTAATTACAATACTTATGTCAAAAATGGGCTCATATTCCAAATAAATAACTTACACGAACAAAAAATAAAATAACTTAAATCAATAAGGAAAAATCAGATAACCAGCACTAAGCTGGGAAAGAGATTTAAACGGGCACTTCACAAAAGTAAAATGAGAATAGCTAGCCAGTAGGAGAAAAAAATGTACAGAATCATTTGTAAACACCATAAAAAATAAAAACACAATGCAGTACCACTACACAACTATCAATATGCTAAAATAGAAATCACTGAAAATCATGTCAGAAATGGGAATGCGTATACCCTGATGTTTAGAGCAGTACACACTTTTTCAAAACAATGTGGCAATATCTATTCAAGTTGAAAATAATTACTCTACAGTCAAGTAATTCCATCCTACATAAGTTCATGGCAAGTGCACCTAAAAACACACAAAATGTTCAAAGCACCATTGTTCATAATAGCTAAAAAGTACAGAGAACCTAGAAATAGTAAAAGAGATTTTGAAAAATAGTGGTATACTCATAATATGGGACATTATACAATAATGAAAATGAAATGAACAGGAAAAAGTAAAGAAACATGGATTAATTTCACAAACATAATGTTGACCTAAAAATACCAGAACAAAACAACAAATATCTTATTACTCCACTGTACAAAGTTCAAAAATTGGTAAAGAAATTACTGTGCCTTTAAAGGAAACATACCTAAGTGTTGAAATTAAAAAAAAAAAAAAAAAAAGCAAATAAGACATTTCATAAAATTCTGAATAGTGGTTACCTTAATGGAGCAGAGAGGGGCTGGGATTACAAAGACATAAATAAAGAGCATCTCACTTCCTTTTACTTTCAGAATCAACAAAAAGAGGTAAATTAATAAGGGTAAATGTGCATTGTTTCTAGAGATAAGATTTCAGAATAATATGATTACTAACAGCAAAAAGCACATTTTTAATTCATTTCTATACAATTGGAAATAAAGATAAAATTCAGGGAGTTGGTGTAGCTCACTGGTTGAGCGACACTCAAAATTTTCAAGGCTGAAACCATAAAAATATTATATAAGCCTTTCCCCTAAGTTTAGGACTATTTCATGTTAAATAAGCAATTTTAGTGTTGTTCTTACAAAATTTTTATTTAAAGCTTATTTTGTAAAAGTTTTTTTGTAAGAAACATATACTTACTTTAGGAAAAAATTAAAAAGTAATGAATTATATGAAATAAAAAGAAAGTTCTCTCTTCTACCTCCTTCCTATTTGGCCAGTCATATTCCACAGAGGTAGCCATTCTTTTTTTTTTTTTTTTACCCCAAGGTTCTGGGCTCTGAACCCAGGACCTCATATGTGGGAAGCCAGTGCTCAACCACTGAGCTACACTGGCTCTCCTAGGTAGTCATTCTTAAGAGTAAGATGTAGTTCCTATTAATAAATGGGATAAAACCACACATCATTTCATGTCAGGATATATAGTTCTAACATCTTTCTTTTTAATGGCTAAACACAGAGTATAATATATTTAATTAACTACATATACCTTCTGCTAAACACTAAGTTTATTACCTTAATTCACAATTTGTCTCAAAAATCACTTACACTATAAATTACTTGTCATATTGGAAATCACTTAAATGGGAAACCACCTAAGGGACAACAACAGAGGTATTTTAGTAAATGAAGAAGCTTCTCAATATTTCACTTTTAGACTTCTTTGGTCTTGATCCCTGACCTCAGATTTAAAGCTTAAATTAAAAAAAAAAAAAAAATTCTATCAATAGAAATCTTACAAAGACTCCTTTAAAAAGACTTAAGAGAAATGAAAGCTTTCTCATTTTGTTCACTTTTCAACAGTGAACAAAAGTCAACCAATGACAATGTGTGACAGCCACCTTTAATTCTGAAGTAATTCCTCTGTCATCCAACGCCTCAAAGTATTGATTTCTCTCAGCATGAAAAAGCCTAAGCCAATGAAACAGATATGGCATCATTCCCTGCTCCCCCACGTATCCCCCATAATAGCATTCAAGGTTAAAACAGGCAGAACACTTATCAAAGTATCTCTTCCATTTCTTCTTGTTTTAATGGAATGGATACAATATGCTGGGTTCTTATCTTTCCAAACTGCAGTCCTCAAACAATATTTTTTAAATGATTTAAAATTTAATTTTTAAATTCTTAAATTTTTACTTTGGACTTTTGATAATAACTTGTTTTAAAATACTTTTATAAGATATTTGTTAAAGAAAATCAACCCTAAAAGGGCTGTAATTTCCATTTGTGTGTGAAGTCCACATACAGTATTATGGCTTTTACTATTTCCATTATTTCATTAAAGTACTCATTAACAATAATAACCACAAAATTCTTAGGTAAATAGCAAATCACCTTCCAAAAAAAACAAGCTGAATCCTTCAACAATGTCTATATACATCCGTCTAGCAAATGAAGTAAAATATGGTTGGCATCTATGTTCAATAAAATTAAGTAATTTAAACAGTAGATTGGGTTGAAACCAATAATTATATTTCTTGAAAATTAATATGAGAGAAATTTATCATCTCATAAGATATAATATATAGCCACAATGAGAAATTCAAGAAGCTTTAATTTCTTAAACTTTTCTTCTTGCGAATCTGCAAAGATTAAGAAATAGATGATCTTAAGAAAATACAATGATAATTTAACTTAACATTTCTACCTAATATTTTAAAGCATGCAAGACTAGATTCTCTCACTTGAATTAGATGTACATGATCAAATATACTTACCACTACAAACAGGTAAGTATTATACTTACAATCAAATACAAGAAGTTCAAGGAAAGCATAAAAACCAGAAAGAAAAAATCAATTTATTCATTCTTATAAACACCATAATTAACACTGTGGTTAAGAGCACAGACGCTAGACTACTTGAGTTTAAATCCTGACTATGATACAGTCAAGCACGGGCAATTAACTTGACCTTCCTGTGCATGAGTTTCCATATATACATATATATACTTATATATATATATATGTATATATGGAAATAATATGCTTTTCAGGAAGACCAAAGAACAAACATAAAGCAATTAGAATAGTGCCAGTTACATAATAATAACACTTAACATTTATTTAATAATAACTCCTAACATTTGGTCGTGAAGTTACCAATTACAAGCAAACAGTCCCATTTGTCTAGCATCTCAGTGTAGTTAATGAGATATAGGGAAATCAAATCATTACAGTATGAGACAACTGCTATAGTATGAGAGGCACAGACAATGCATTTGGAAATAAAGAGAAAGAAATAATTCTTCAGAATCAGGGAAATTTATTGTAATTAATTAAACTATTCACCAAAAAGAAAGGATTTGTTTAAGATAGTAAAAATTAAATATAGCAAAATAAAAATGCAAAAAAATAAGAGCAAACTCAAACATCTTTTTAAAACCAAAGGCAAGAATAACAGAATTAGATATATAATTACCATGGCCCTGTCTTTTTTAATATCCTAACATATGTTTATACTTTTCATGGGGAACTAATGCATTTTTGCCTTCGTAAAGGAATTATTCCTTGAAGGTTTATATAAGTCATTCAAAATATAAAATGTTAACTAAATTCATATTGTTCAGCAAAATATTGTTATATTGTTATTAGTTCTTTAATCCTTAGTCAAATGCACTGCTAATATAGACTATTACAAAATACACCCATTTGAATTTTAGGCACTGCTTCTACACTATTTGTAGTGAAGGATCAATTTTTGTTTTTATTTTATTTAAATCCATTAAGGACTAATTTTTTTTTTTTTTTTTTTTTAACAATCTGACATTGCCCAACATTTAAGCTATAACAGTTTCTAAATACTGGGAGCTGGCGTAGCTCAGTGGTTGAGTGCCTGCTTTGCATGTATGAGGTCCGGGTTCAATCCCCAGTATCTCCTGTTAAAAAAAGGGGAGGAGGGTTTCTAAATACTCAATTCCAGTACTCATCCTTTTGTCAACTGTAAGCAAGCAATTTAATCAGCAGACTACGCATCAGTAGCACTGGTATAAAGGACAGATAGAAGAAAACATTTTTATCAACTTAAGTATTGCCATCTTGCTTTCTATGATAGAATATTTTCATCTTATATTATGTTATTTACTTTGGACTAAAAAAACAAATAACAGTAGCCACCATTCTAACTCCACACAAGCCAACTCTAGGTGATAAAGAAGTTTTGTGTGAAATACACTATGAAGATTTTAATTAGCTTAACTTCTTATCTATGTTTATTTTAAAATTCATTAAGAAAAGGCAATTTTTACATTAATACATGATTTGATTGAATATTAAGATAACCACATTATAACAAAAATTGAAAGTTTAAGTAGAGCCTAACGGTTTCCTCAATCATATCTATGAGGAAATATATTCAGATCTTTCATTGGAAGAGATTCTTCAATAGCATTAGGAAGTACACTTTTCTATCAAGAATATATTTTACATTGATAGGAATACTGACAAGATAACGAAGAAAAAAATATTTTTCAGTCTAGATTTGAAACACTGACCCTAAGTATGCAATCAATACCACTTACACAAAATTCCTTTTGTTTTTTCCTAGCTTCCCAAATATAATGGAGTACTCACTTAAAATGTTCAAACAAAGGAAGACTCATCACTTTAAGTGGTCTTCCTTTGTAGTACCAATGATGGTTCCTTTAGTTTCACAAGTATTCTAAAATTATGATTTAATTTATACATATGTATATACAAGTGCTTAATATAGTGTGTATATGCTCTGTGCAGAAAATAAATAGCACAGTTGTGGTATGCCTCATCTTTTAATCTGGCCATTAGCAAGAAAATAAAGTAGAGGGTGAGACAAGCTAAAAACACATGCTAGAAGAATTAAAAATGGTATATTCCAGGCTGAATATACCATACTTTGAATATACCATACTTTGAAAATACACTGAGAAATATTATGATTACACAGTCCAGGTCTGTGGGAGCCAGTCACATATGGTAAAATGCAGTGAAAATTTCCCTCAAGGAATTTAATGGTCCCACTGTCAATCAACATAAGGCAGAAGAGGCTGACCTTGGACTGGAGAATAACCAACATCCTTCCCTCTTTTAGATTGGATGCAGGTAGGCCTGGATTCTAGGCAGAATAAATGTGGTAAAAGGAGCTCTCATTATGGAGAGCTGAACTAGCCCTTGCAAAATGGCAAAGGGCCAAGGCTGGGGAGAAGGAAAGCAAGGGTCAAGAGAAAATTTCCTGTGCAGTAGCATGGCTTATGAATTCTAGGATATGCAATATCCAGTATTGAGTTTTATTTTTTTTTTCTGCACTGTGATGCCCTTCTATAATTGCTTGGCTTACAGGAGAGAGAAAGGAAAAGTCTATATCCATGTTTTGGACAACATGGAAAAAAGAAAGCCTGGAAAACCCACTTGTATAATAACAGGTAGCCTCCAGAGCTCTAAGGCAGCAGTAGCCTAGATCATGGCCTTATGGCAGAGGTAACATATCCAGATGGACTGTGGGACATATAAACATTACTTGGATATTTCCAGAGATTACTTAGAATAGAAGAATACCTCCCTGTTATCATCAAAATAATAATAGCACATTTAATATGGGTCACAGTAATGGACAGTTTATATTTATTAAACCCCATTTACTGTTCACGAAATAGCTATAGTCACCATTATTATCCTTATTTAAAGATGAGGCAACAGTGTGTTAGTGCACAAAGACGGTAAATGACAGAGCCAAGATAAATATAAAAGATTATCTGAGTGAAAAATACACAGTAATTGTGGGATCTCACTGTCTGGGACTCAAACTATAATGATTTGGGCTCGGAGATTCATACTAGAACATTATCTCTTTCACAGTAATTTTTCAACATCATTTTTACTAAGAAGGTGAAGAAACACAATGGGGAAAACAGGATTATATTACTTAAAAAAATAAACTGAGCAAACATTGTCAAGCTTACCATTTCATTTTTCTTGACCTATAGATGTGAAAATATACATAAAGAGGTTAAGTAGCATGTCTAAAACCACAATACAAGTAAATACTAAAGGTGGGATGAGAATTGCCATTCTAATGCTTTGCCATGAAGCTATGCATTTGCTTAGCTATTGCCAGGATCTATTTATAAACTATCTCTTCTCTAATGACAAAACTGAAAAGACACAAAGCATACATCAGGAAAGGAATGTGGCAAGGCAAGACAAAAGATGCATTAATCACCAATTCAGAACTATCACAGGAAACAGAATGGTGTCATTCTTAGCTACAAAATAGTTATCCCTGACCTTGATCATCCCTCTCCCACTTAAGATTTGAAAGTTAAGAAGGCCAAATGAGGGCAGAAATATAAAAATGATAAAAATAAGGAAGGAGAAAAATAAAAGAATGATAAGAATGAAACAGAAAGATAAATAGAAATTTACAGGTGGGAAGTTCTTGGAGACAATTATAAGTTTACTTCAAAAGTTAGTAATTGGGAAGCGGATATAGCTCAGTAGCTGAGCACCTGCTTTCCATGTATGAGGTCCCGAGTTCAATCCCTGGTACCTCCTAAAACAAACAAACAAACAAAAACACCAACTCTCATTGGGGAGCACATGTAGCTCAGTGGTTGCGCGCATGCTTCCCATGCATGAGGTCCTGGGTTCAATCCCCCGTACCGCCTTAAAAAAAAAAAAAAGGTAAGAAAAAATATAGTATCATAAGATTTTGTTTCCACTGTATTCCAACACTAAATGACAGGCAAAATGGGGAATTCAAGCTAATAGTGGAAAAATAAAATAAAATAAATAACTGCACAAAGATGGGATAAGGTCTATCATTCATCTAATCTTTTAACAGCTCAGACTTATTTTCTGGACTACTACTTTCACATGCATATTGGAACATAAAAAGTCTTAGGAGAAAAAAGCAAAGTAAACAGAAAGAATATACATTCAAGGGTTAGTTTAAAAAGTCTTTGACAAAAGTAAATTAAAAGGAAATATCAAAATACTTGCATAGGTAACAATCTAATAAATTAGAATGCTTACTGTTCTTTTGCGCTAGACTAAAAATAACATAAGCTCTAAATCTGGGGATAAGCTAAATAATTGTTAAAGCCCCCCACATTTTTATCCAAGAATATATAGCTAGTGACAGGATCAGGACCAAAATACAGTTCTTGTAATCCCAGATCTGTGTTTTTCTATCATATGACAGATATTTTGATAAACCATATTACAATTCACATATAACTAAATATTTTAAATTCATACTCTTACATCTCATAAAATAAAGACTACAAAGATCTGTTCAGGAAAAGAAAACTGGATTGTGGGATTTAGAGGATTTATTCATCATATCAAAAAGCAATGCTTATTCACTGGAAAATCTAGTTATTATATAAGGTCCATATTTCAACTACAGATCATCAGTTCTGCAAATAATTTTCCCAGAGATTTAAATTCTCTGCCTCCTAGACCATTAAATGTTGGTTAACACAAAGAGTGGCGATCTGTTTCTTAGCAATGCAAGGGAACATAATGATTACGACTTTTCTTACTCTGTCTTTGCTAAGATATAAACTTTAAAAAGTAATTTTGAACAAAATGTTTTCTTAATTTAGGATCTCACATAAGAAAATCTGAGTCCACAAATTTATGTTAAATGGATATGGAAATCTAAGCCTTCATTAATCCCACATTATATTTTGCATCAGTCAATACTTTCATTCATTCACTCAGCACATCTTATTGAGAGCTTCCTATGTTCCAAAACTATAGTAGGTATTGAAATTAAAACAGGATACAGATCCTATTATAAAAGAGTCAGTAACTAAGGTTTGTTTTCCTCAGCAGACACTGATAATTTTAAAACTTTTTAATAGATTCAAGTAACTCTTACAAGATCTCTGAGAATAATATAATCCAGAATATCTAGATTAACTATAACAAAGAGAAATGGTAGCAAAAGAAGATCAGTCTCTTACTATCTCTCCTACATGACTGCTACAAGAGAATCAATGCATGCAGACCACATAAAGATTCCTTATATCAGATACACTCAAGCCAGAATCTGTAAACCTCTGGAAATTATGTGCAAAATTTTATGGATTTATTCATGTGAATTTCTAGGGTCTGATTCTTAAAAGAGTACGATCCAACAAGTAAAAGAAGTACTTAAAATATATAGAACATTTTACATAATACAATCCAATTTTTGTTAATAAATATATATTATGTATAAAATATAAATGCAGACCTAATATACACATAGTATACATGCACAGTAAAAAAATCTGATAGGTTATATGCCAAAGTGTTATCATGGGAGGCAAGGCAGGAGGAGGCATACTTGAGAAAGTTTTCTTTATACTATTTGTTTTACATTAAACTTTATTGCTGTATTTTCTTTCTTTTTCCATTTCATTTTCTTTTCTTGTATCTTTTTTTGCCACATTTATTAATTCTCCAACTTAAAAAATTTCAATTTTTTTTAAAGAAAGAGCCACTAATCTACACCAAATTTTTCTTAAGTCAGGGTATTTCAAGATAGCCTAGCAATCTACTGAGCAAAGCAAGGGAATATAATGATACTTGAATTCTACCTGAATTTTTTTTAGTTTTATTTCCATAGTAATCTAAAAGAAAAACAAGACAATAAAAATAGATTTGGGGCTATCTGAATAGACTTACTTATGGGAATATAAAAGATCTCAAAAATATAATACTAAATTTTAAAAAAATACAGAACATTATTGCTAGCATTCAAATAAAGAGAAATAGGAATATATATTCCTATTTGTTTATATGTGTATAAAGAAAGGATTCACCAGAAACTAATAACAATGGGTTAGAAGAGAACTTTTCACTATGTGCCTTCTCATAATTTATTTTGAATTACCTATAGAGAAAATTAAATATTCAAATTGAAATAACTTCACATACTTATAGCTCTTATATAGTTATAACCAAATTAATTATAAATTAAGTACAAATAGCAGCATAAAAATCAAATTTATATTGTTTATCATAGCTTAAAGAGAAGGTGTAACTTGTAATGAGTAATGAGTTGATAAGCACTAGATTGGACTATAAAGTTAAAAAGATATCAATTTATATCCCAACATGAAATGAAAATTATTTTATTCCATTGATTTCTTTTATCAATGACAAACTTATCTTTCATAATGGTAACACATGACTGAAAGTCATTTTCATAAACTAAGGTTTCATAGACTAAGACTTAATATACTAGAATTGATTCTATATCATGAAAATGATGTGGATGTGGAAACAGTAATATAATAATTATAATATTGTTGGTCATATGTTTAATGGGGAAACACTGAAGCATCTCCTCCAACAGGAACAAGATACTTTTTTTTTTTTTTTTTTTGAGGTACTGGGGCCAGGGAAAGAACTTGGGAAGCCAGCACTCGACCACTGAGCTACACCAGCTCCCCCAAGTTGGTTTTTTGTTTTTTTTGTCTGTTTGTTTTGCTGTTAGGAGGTACTGGGGATAGAACCCAGGACTTCATACATGGGAAGGAGGCACTCAATGACTTGAGCTACATCTGCTCCCCTAAAAATTATTATACTGGAGGTATAAGCTAATTCAATTAGATAAGAAAAACTAATAAAATTTGAAAAGAAGAAAGTACAACTATCAATATTTATGGATGATATGATTGTATACCTGAGAAACCAGTAAGAATCAAATGAAAAGTCTCTTTTTGAACCAAACAAGCAGAACGTAATGTTCGTGTGGAAAAATAACAAACAAGATTATCCATAGCAATTCTTTAAAAAGTATGGAAATGAAGGAAGGACAGCTTAGCCCTACCAGATATTAAAACACATTATAAAGCCTCAATAACTAAAACAGTATGACACTAGTACATGAAATCTCAGACAAAATCTTAGATTTTCTTGGGGAAAAAAATCCAACTACAAATCAATCCCTGATACATCAAGGTCTTTACTATATGATAATGATAGCAATTCAAATAAATAGATAGTATAGGGGAAACTAGGTAGTCATATGACAAAATAATTAATTTGGACTCATATCACAGCTTATACTAAGATAAAATCCAAATAAATCAATTACTTAGATGTAAAACAGTAAAACTATAAAACTATAAAATACTAGAAGAAATATAGAAGAATTCCTTTATAATATTAGTGTGTAGAAGATATTTTTAAACTACCACCAAAAATTCAGAAGTGATTAAAGGAGTTATATATTCAAGAAAGAACAAAACAGAGCAAAAAAACACCATAACTATGTCAAAGAAACTAGTAAAAAATATCTGAAACATATATCGTGATTCCTTTATGTATGGAGAGCTCCTATAAATTAATTCTTTTTTAAAAGGAAACTTCAACATAATAGTAGGCAAATGATATGCTCTCAGAAAAGGGAAATACAAAAGGCTCAAAGATAATCAACCTTACTCATAAAAACAGAAATGTAAGTTAAAACTACATGGAGAAATACAATTAAAACTACACATCCATACCTTGCTGATGGGAGTATAAAAAGATCTCAAAAATATAATATTAAATTTAAAAATCAAAATATAGAGCCTTATGCACAATATACTAGAATTCATATAAAGAAAGGGGAATAGGAATATAAACTCCTATTTGCTTGAATGTGCATAAAGAAACCCTGAAAGGATTCACAAGAAACTAAAAACAATGGCTTACTGTAGGGGTGAGTTAGGTAGAGGTATCCTGGAATGAGTGGTTAGAAAGGGACTTTTTACTGTGTACTGTCTCATAATTTTTTATGTTGAATTACCTATAGAAGAAATTAAATATGTAAATTGAAAATTTTAGATAGTGTTTACATGAGATGAAATTGCTAAAACAGCACATCAAGTTAGAAGTACAGTAGAGGCATTCTTATGAAAGATCTTCATTTTGGTAAAAGAAATAAATGGAGTAAGAGATTAAACTAGAAAAACTATGAGGAATAAAAAGCTAATCAGAATAGTACCAGATATAGGAGTGAAGGAAAAAAATAATTTTAAAATGGAAATGGTTTGCTGCCAGTATCAAATGCTACAGAGACCAAGGAGAATAAAGAATGAAAAAGAATCACTGGATAGTATAATTAGTAAATCAATAATATTCAAGAGAAAAATTTGTATCAATTTGTTCTAAGATTGGAAATGAGGAGAGGGGAGAAGCCAGACGGCAAGACACTGAAAGCAATGTGGATGGGAAAGTAAAGACACTTTTTTAGGAAAAAATCTGGCAGAATGAAAAAAACAAGTGAAAATGGAAGCTTGAGAATTCTAACAGCATTTGAACAAGGTTTCCAAGCCTTCAAGCAAATGCTAATGGGAGAACAATGAGAAGCTGCAACATATTTCCAAAAGGTCATTGGGGGGGGGGGCTCACAAAATATTAAATAATAACCTTGCTCAAAATAACATACATTTTATTAAAGAAAACCACTGAGGGTAGTCAGTGATTATAAATATCACCAATGACATCAAGTAAAAAAACAGATCTTTCCATCAAAACTATACTTTTAACAGTAAGCTGCATATTTAAAAATGTGCAGTTTATGGTATTCTGGAAACAGGTATCAAGGCACATCTCACAAGTAACAGAGGTGCATCATCTAAGGATCTTTTTCACATTAAGAATCCTATTAGAAAGAAAACACTAAAAGGTAATTGAATTTCCCTCAGTTATCTTCATCTCTGTCAGCTCCTGCTACAATAACTTACTCTCCAGAGCAGAGATAACTCAATTCTGTCTAGCAAGCATATGTTATGAATCTCCAAAGAAAACTTGTCTAAATCATTCTGGTCTTCTATCAAGGTTAGCTATGGATATGAACTCTGACAGAAAGCAAACAAATTTATTTTTATCTTTTCAATAATTCACTTCTTCATGCTTTGATGGAAAAAATCATGAGAAAAATACATGATCTGCAGTTATTCTCATATTATAAAGTCAGCTGAAGTGGTTTCTCTGACTTAAACAAAAAGACCTAATCATTATTCATAAACACAAAGAAGTTGGTATCTATGAATGGTAGCATTGGTAAAGTACATGAAGTTTCAATTTGCTTATATAATTAACTAGTAGTTTGCTTTGAAGTTTAAAAAGCTATTAATCAGATGTTACTTATGCTCTCAAATACTATTTCAATTACTTCTTCCTTGAATAGTTTTTTTTTTTTTTTTTTTTTTTTTTTTTTTTAATATTTTAGCAACCCCAGCATTTCTGGAATAACCTTTATTGTTTCATAATTATGATTCTTTTAGTATGATGGTAAGTTTTATTTGATGACATTAATTTAGGAATTCTGCTTCCATGTTCATGAGTGAATTTAGCCTTTTCTTTTCTTGCACACTATCTTTGTGTGATGTTGCTTTCAGGGTTAACATAAACTCATAAAATGATTTGTAAGAGTTTTCTATATTTTGAAAGCTTGTATAAAGATTATGTATCATGAAAACTAACTGTTTCTTGAAGGCTTATATAAAATTGTGTGGGACTGATGTATCTTTTAAATTACTATGAAATACTTCAAACATACACATAGGTTCAAAGAGTAACATAAACAATCCTGCCTCCACCATGGACTTTTAATAAATACTAATATTTTGCCATTTATGTATATTTATTTTTAAAGAAAAATGCTTTAATGTGTATGGTTTAAGATTCCTCTGTATTCTTTTTTTTTTTTTTTTTCTTTTGACCAATTATTTTATTGCATTGTCTTTACAGGCTTCATGATATATTCTACAAATAGTTTCTTGGAGATAAATATAATAATTTTTGAATAGTTTCATAATAAAAATATTTTGGAAAATAAAATGCTAGAAAATTCTATTTTAGGGGGGAAAAAGCATCAATAAAATACTTAAGAGTTCTTTCAAGGAAATGCACTTATTTGTATTCTAAACAAATTTCTATTTTAAAACAGAAATTAAAAAAAAAAATGAAGTATACATTTAGAAATCATAAGTTTGATTTTTTCTTTTTTTTAAAAAAAGATTTATTTATTTATTATTTCCCCTTCCCCTCCTCATTGCCTGCTCTCTGTGTCCATTCGCTGTGTGTTCTGTGTCTACCTGTCTTCTCGTTAGGCAGTACCGGGAACTAATCCTAGAACCTTCCGGAGTGGGAGAGAGGCGCTCAATCTCTTGCGCCACCTCAGCTCCCTGGTCTGCTGTGTCTCTCAGTGTCTCTCCTCTGTGTCTCTTTTTGTTGCGTCATCTTACTGCACCATCTCTCCATGTGGGCCAGCATTCCTGTGCAGGCCAGCACTTCTGCATGGGCCAGCACTTCTGCATGGGCCAGCACTCCTGCGTGGGCCAATTCTCCACTAGGGCCAGCCTGCCTTCACCAGGAGGCCCCAGGAATCGAACCCTGGACTTCCTGTGTGGTAGACAGGAACCCAATTGCTTGAGCCACATCTGCTTCCCTGATTTTCTTAATTTAATTTGAATCTATATAAAACCAAAGCTATTCAGAATATGTACAAATCCAAATTCAGTTAATTGGCATAATCCCTTTTTTTTCAGAAAATCTTTAATATGGATTTAATTTCTCAAATGAAGATTCTGACTTTGCTATTCGTGACTTTTAAATTTTACAGTAGTCACCACAATAATTTATAATGATAACCACTAACAGTTTATTAACCCAGATTACATCATTTTACTCTTCACAATAAACCTTTGATTAAGGTTTCATTATATCCCTTTTCTAGATGGGAAACTAACACTTAGGAAGGATAATTAATTTTGCCCAAGATTCTCCAACTAATAAATGGTAGAACCTAGAATTTGAACAGGTTTTCTGACTCAATATTCCCTACACTGTCACACACTGTTCCAAAATTAGGTTACCCCTACAGGCTATAGAAAAGCAAAGAATGTAGCCAATCACACTCTTTGTAATTTTTAAGTGTAAAGTGTGATAACCTGTATTTTATAGCTCAAACCTCCTATTCATTCATTTTCAAGCAAATTCAGCACTATTTAAACTGAAGAGCTCAAAGCTATAATTTGAAAGCTATCAATCATGGTAATTTGAGATACTATTAGAGCCTGTCACTCTTGCCAGTAATTGATAGAAAATGGTTCTACCATTGCCATTCTCAGGCTGGATCCTTTTTGTTTCCATAAAGAACCAGTATTCCACTTTTAATAAGAGGGAGAAAAATGAATTTTAAAAAAGGAAACCAAAAGTGTAGACTGTAATTACTATTCATTTATTGAACAAATTTTACTGAGTACCAACTATGTGTAAGGCATTGTGTCAGACTATAAGGATAGGTAATGAATACATACATCATGCCTTCATTGGTGAAGCATACAGTGTACAGGAACAGCCAGGCCAGAAACAAATAATCAGGCAAGTCAATATATCATTACAAACCACAATTAAGTGCTATGAGAGATTAAAACAGAAAAACCTAATTTAGATTTAGATTGAGTGATTGGTGGGAATAGGGAATGGGAAGGAGAGATTTTCCTGTAAACATGACATTTAATGGGAGAGATAAAAGATGAGCAGAAGTTAGGATAAATAAAAGACCATGGTGACTGGGCATAAGAAATAAGAGTGGAGTGATTGATAAGATGTGGGAGTGGAAGGTAGGAGCCCAATCATGGAAGATCTTGTGGATCATATTAAACATTACGGTTTAACCTAAGTGCAATGGGAAGACAAGGGAGGGTTTTATTCATGATCAGATTCTATGTTTAAGAATGATTACTCTGGCTATTCTGTGGAAAAGGATGGAAACATTGGTGAAGGAAGGAAAACCAAATAAGAGATTACTTCAGTTGTACTGACCTATAGAAGTGATAAAGAAAAGAATATATAAGAAACCTTATCTATTTGGAGGTAAAAAAACAGAATTTGATGACAGAATTCAAGTGTGGAGTACAGGAAAAACCAGGTGATGGGTGACGGGTGAGTAGATGGAGGAGATATTTTCCTAGGGTAAAATGGAGGAGCAGGGAAAATCAAAACTTCAGTTTTGGAAAGGTGAAAGTAGGGATGCTTATAAGAAATTTCAAGTGGAGATGAAGAATAGACAGTTGTATATTTAGGTCTAGAGTTTAAAAGAGAACTCAGAGTTAGAGATAAAAATTGAGAAAATAGAGATAATAAACATGTCCTAAGAAAATGGGGGTATGAATGCTCAAAAATAGTGGGCAAGAGTAAAAATAAGCATTGTTTTAAAATTATGAAAAAATGGCATATATTGTGAAAATTTTTATTTTTACCCACAATAAAAAATAAATAAATTTTTTTTAAAAATTATGAAAAGATAACTTAATACCATTCCCCATTCACATAAAAAGAATATATTCTAACTCAGTTCTTGATTACAGGTAACAAACACAAGCCAAAAGACCTATACAATTACATAATTTCTCTTTTCAAGCACTTAATCTTTATTTATTACTTACAAGTTTATTACTTTGATCCTAAACAAGGTAGTGAAGAACGAGTGCTTTACTTTCTATGGCAATCTATCTGATATTGGTTCACATGAACCAATAATGTGAGCAAATACAAAGATGCACTAATTAAGAGAAAAAGAGACCCTTGTTTATTAGAGCTATACTTTAAGTTTCAATTTAATTCAATGTGTCAGCTCAAAGTATATTGTTACTAAGAAAGTTGTTATAACTCTATGAATAAAAGCTAAACACCCCAAAAAGTGACTTTGTGAACAAGATTGCACCACTAATTCCAAGTAGCTATCTCACAAATAAGTTCTACATTTAGAGGGAAAATCATGTAAAAACATGAATATCTCATTAAGAACCACAATAAGAAGAAAACTGCCTTACTTAGCTAGTTGTTTGAGCTGAAAAACCTTAATATAGCTAAAAAATATCAAATGTTGAAAAATTGAAATCTAATGTAAGGTGAAGGTTTCCATTTTCTCTTCAAAAGTAATGTTCAAATATTATGTCACCTTCTTAGAAAATGTCTTAACATTAACTGAAAAAAATAAGACAACAAAGAAATACATGAAAATAGCACAATATTTACACCCACAAAATTTTACATATGGTAACAATTCTAATGGGCCAGACACATGAATAGGAAAGAAATAAGTAGCATATAAAAGAAGCCTCAAAGAATACCACCAGGGTGACGTGGTGACTAAAGACATCCCCTGAGAAAGTCTTCCCTTAAATCAACTAATAAAAGGACAAATCCCACTTCCTTGGAATTCTGGAATAGGATAGAGACTGGAGAAGAATTCCATAAACTCTGAATTGAAGGAAAAGAAAACACCAAAATCAGGTAGGAGATTTCCATCCCAAGAAAGCCAGTCCAGACCCCTCCCCCTCACTCAATCTGGCGCAAGTTGGGAGTCGCACAGAGGCAACATGGTGTGGGTTCCTCCTGCCACGGATGCAGATTATAGAGACACTCACAACCGGGAGTTAGAATCCCATGAATATCTAGGCATGGAGACCAATTTCACAGAGACCCAAGGGATAACACAGGCGGGTGAGGAATGCCACATATAAAAGTGCCCCCAGGGAAAAAAGAGCTCACAAGAAAACTGCTGGCAAGAGGTGCATACAATCAGTCCAGTCTCCGTTTGCTGGACCACAAAAGCACAAAACAGACCTTTCTGGATTGATCCCATTTGACTCACCAGCGCAAAACTGCCTAAAGGGAAGAAACCAGAGGCATACAGGACCTAAAGGAAAAAAAATAAGGAAGGGGAGAGTGAACTGCTGTAAGACAAGATGGGTTTCAGAACTAGAAAGTGTCGTGAAAAGAGGGCACTGAGGGAGAGAATTGAAATAAATCAAAGGAACTGGGGAGGAAATTCTGCACAAAAACAGAAGAGAATAAGACACCCAAGAGAAGGAACCAAGGAACGGAAGCTCTCTCCTGGAAGTTAAACATACAAAAGGGCAACCTTAAAAGTTGTACTACATATCCAGGGCAAGAATCAGGTGCAGAAGACCAGAGAAAATAAGAACAAACAGATTCAGGCTACTCTAAAGGTCCACTATAAGTTGAACCAAGCAACAAATAAGAGCCTTAACACATAACTAATCTACAATAAAGCCCTAGGCAAGAGGGAGAAACTGATTTTCAGAATAAGCACATCAAAATAATCAGATGCCTAGACAGTAGCAAAAAAGATTATAAGCCATATTAAGAAACAGAAAGATATGGCCCAGTCATGGGAACAAATTAAAATTTCAGAAGTGAAATAGACTTTAGAAAAACTAATCAAAGAAGTTCAAACAAATCTCCTAAACCAATTCAAGGAGAAGAAGGAAAACATGAACAGAAATAAACTAATGGTGGCTATAGAGCTAAAGGATATTAAGAAGACTATGTGTAAGCTTTAAAAAGAACTAAAAAGTTTAAAAAGAAACATAGAGATTATGGGATGAAAGGCACAATAATGAATATTAAAAACACACTGCAGGCATACTGTAGCAAATTTGAACAGACAGAGGAAAGAATTATGAACTAGAAGACCGGACAACTGAAATAATACAGTAAGAAAAAGAGAAAAGAATAGAAAAAATGGAGTAAAGGCAAAGGAATCTGAGTGAATCATGGGAATCTCAAAAGAAGAAGAGAAGGGAAAAGGGGCAGAAAGAATATTTGAGTAAATAGTGCCCCAAATTTTCCCAATATATAAAATATATAAATATACCTGTTGAAGAACCACAATGGACTCCAAAGAGAATAAACACTAATAGACCTATTCTAAGATATATAATAAGTAAAGAGACAATTCTGAAAGCAGCAAGAGAAAAGTGATTCATCACTTAGAAGGGATCTTCAATAAGACCAAGTGCCGATTTCTCAACAGAAACCATAAAGGTTAGGAATACAAAGAAACCTTCTCAACATGATAAAGGGCATATATGAAAACCACACTACTAACACTGTACTCAGTGGTGAAATATTAAAGCTTTCTCTCTAAGACCTGAAACAAGACAAGGATGCCGAATGTCACCATTATTATTAAATACTGTACTGGAAGGTCTAGCCTGAGCAAGAAAAAGGAAAAAAAGGCATCGAAACTGGAAAGGAAGAAGTGAAATGTTCACTATTTACAGATGACAGAATCCTATACATAGAAAGTCCTTTAAAATCTACAACAAAGATACTAGAGCTAATAAATGAATTAAGAAAAGTGGCAGGGGTCAAGGTCAACACGCAAAAACCAGTAGTGTTTCTATGCACTAATAATGAGCAATCTGAGGAGGAAATCAAGAAAAAAAATTCCATTTACAATAACAGCTAAAAGAATCAAATATCTAGGAATAAACTTAACCATGTAAAGTCTTTTTCATGTAAAGTCTTATAGATGGAAAACTACAAAACTTTGCTAATAGAAATCAAAGGAGATCTAAATAAATTCCATGCTCATGGATTGGATGCCTAAATATTTTTAAGACGTTTACCCAAAGTGATTTACAGATTCAACACAATCTCAATCAACATTCCAACAGCCTACTTTACAGAAATGGAAAAGCCAATCATTACATTTATTTGGAAATATGAGGGGCTCTGGATAGCAAAAAAACATCTTGAAAAAGAAGAATAAAGTTGGAAGACTCAAACTTCCTGACTTTAAAACTTATTACAAAGCTACAATGGTCAAAACAGCATGGTACTGGCACAAGGATAAATATATAAATCAATGGAAGCAAATTGAGAGTTGAGAAATAGACCCTCACATATATGGTCAAATTGACTTTTACAAGGCTGCCAAGTTCACTCAATTGGGAAGAATAGTCTCTTCAACAAATGATGCTGGGAGAACTCAATATCCTAATGCAAAAGAATGAAAGGGGACCCTTATCTTAAAAAACTTGATTCAAAATGGACCAATGAACTAAATATAAGAACCAGGACAATAAAACTCCTAGAAGAAAATGTAGGGAAGCCTCTTCAGGATCTTGGGATAGGCAATGGTTTCTTAGACTTTACATCCAAAGCACAAGCAACAAAAGAAAAAAATAGATAAATGGGACCTCATCAAAATTACAAACACCTGTGCATCAAAGAAATTCATCATGAATGTGAAAAGACAACCTAGTCAATGGGAGAAAATTTTTGGAAAACACATATCCAATAAAGGTTTAATATCGAGAATATAAAAAGAAATCCTACAACTCAATGATAAAAGGACAAACATTCCAATTAAAAATTAGGTAATAGACTTGAATATCAACCAATGAATGGATAAACAAAATGTAGTATATAAATATAATGGATATTATCCAGCCAAAAATAGGAACGAGTTTCTAATGGATGCAACAACATAGATGAACCTTGATGACATAATGTTGAATGAAATATGCCAGGCACAAAAGACAAATATTGTGTGATCTCATCTAACAATGTGCCCTAAAATACATGAGGCACACACTGACAAAACTGAAGGGAGAAGAAATAGTCATCTCTACAGCCACAGCTGGAGACATCAATACACCACCCTCACCCAATATATAAAACATCTAGACAGAATATGGATAAGGAAATATAGAACTAAATAATATGATAAATGAACCAGACCTAACAAACATATACAGAACACTGCATCACAAAACAGCAGGAATACATTTTTCTCAAGTGCACATGCATCATTCTCCAGGATAGACTATGAGTGAGTAAGCAAAACAAGTCCCAATAAATTTAATATGACTGAAATTATACAAAGCATCTTATCTGACCTCAGTGGAGTGTAGCTGTAAATCAATGACAGACAGAAACTGGAAAATTCACAAATACATGGAATTTAAATAATATAGTATGTATAAACATATAACACAACAAAGAAGAAATCAAAAGGGAAATCCGTAAATCTCTTGAGACAACTGAAAACAATAATATAACATCAAAACCTATGGGACACAACAAAGGCTCCAAACCGAATTTATAGTACATTAAAAGAATTATACACCATGATCAAGTGGGATTTATCCCAGATATGCAAGGATGGTTCCACATAAGAAAATCAATTAATGTAATACATCACATTAGCAATATGAAGGGGGAAAAAATACATGATCATATGAATTTATGCAAAAAGGCATTTGACAACGTCTAGCACCTCTTCTTAATAAAAACACTTAGAAAAATAGGAATAGAAGGATATTTCTTCAACATGATAAAGTGCATATATGAAAAACCCACTGCTAACATTAAACTCAATGGTGAAAGACTGCAAGTTTTTCCTCTAAGATCTGGAACAAGGATGCCCACCGTCACCACTGTTATTCAACATTGTACTGGAAGTTCTAGCCAGCAGTTAGACAAGAAAAAGAAATGAAAGGCACCCAAATTGGAAAGGGAGAAGTCAAACTTTCACTAATTACAGATGACATGATTCTATACATAGAAATTCCCAAAAAACTAAAACAAAGATACTAGAGCTAATAAACGAATTCAGCAAAGTGGTTGGGTACAAAGCAAACATACAAAAATTAGTAGTATTTCTATACACTAGTAATAAGCAGTCTGACGAAGAAATCAAGGGGACATTTCCATTTACAAAAATCTCTAAAAGAATCAAATATCTAGGAATAAATTTAGCTAAGGATGTAAAGAACTTATACACAGAAACCAAAAAAAAACTTTGCTAAAAGAAATCAAAGGAAATCTAAATAAATGGAAGTACATTCCATGCTCATGGATTAGGAGTCTAAATATTGTTAAGATGTCAGTTCTATCCAAAATGATTTACAGATTCAAGGCAATCCCAATTAAATTTCCAACAGCCTAATTTGCAGAAAGGGAATGGCCAATCATCAAATTTATTTGAAAGAGTAAGGGGGAAAGACACAAAAATATTACATTTTAGAAAAGCCCCCAAAGAAAACCCACAAGTACCATAGTTCTTTACAATAAATTCATGAAATTTTATAGATGTAATTCCAATCAATTCTACAAAGAACTATAATCAACAATTACTCAGCTTATCAGCCATTCTGTATAAGGAGTACTATTTGCTATATAGGTATAGAAGAAAATTTAGTCCATTACAGTTTTCTATTATATTTGCAGAAGGCAAAACTTCTCACGATTTTTCATATAAAGAACAACTTAAGAATTCAGAAAATCACCCAATAAAATGAAATAAGCAAAATATTCAGGAAATTGGTTTTCAATTTTTTTAAAAAGCAACATCCTTTTTTTCCAATGAAAATTAACTTAGAAGACTAAGAATGCAATACAGAAAAAATCATTTAGCCATATACCTTTTCACAGCATTCCCTGAGATACCACAGGTGAACTCTGAATATGATATTCAAGTTTTGAAGACATAATTTCTCACATGATGAAATGAAGGAGTTAAAGGAGTCTACAATGCTGAAGGTGATACAGAGACAATTTATTAAATAATGAATATAATTATTATTCCCCCTGTTCCACCCACCCCCCCCTGCCCCAGTAAAACCAAAGATGTGAGGTACAGAACAGCTTCTGGATACAATATGAAGTGAACTTTAAGCATTTTTGATTGCTGAATGAAGATCAGATAAGCATTCTTTTAACATAGACATTCAATTGGTTTATGATCTAATATCATAGCTTAAACCAGTGCTTTCAAGTATGGCTGATCCATATTACCAATCCCAGTGTGAAAACTGTGTTTCTGGCACACAAGAAAAGTATAGAAATTGAGAGTAAGCATTTAGGAACTTTTAGCAAGTAACATAGTCACAATAACAAAGTACATGTTTACTAGATATGTCTCGTTAAACAATTTAGCTGTTACTAAATTCCCATTATGTGCATACTAGTTATGCACAGTAGGACCACATTATGAGTGATAATTTATTAAAGTTATTTTATAATTTCTAACCCAAAATATAAGTATTCATTTATTTTATAAATTATTTTTACAATTTTTAAAATTTCAATCGAGACAATTCTTTAAAATTTCATGAATTTATTGTAAAGAACTATGGTACTTGTGGGTTTTCTTTGGGGGCTTTTCTAAAATGTAATATTTTTGTGTCTTTTCCCCTTACTCTTTCAAATAAATTTGATGATTGGCCATTCCCTTTCTGCAATATTAGCTAAATTAGGGAAGCAAAAATATTTACTTTTAACACTAATTTGCAGATATAGTAACAAAAGATATATATCTATGGTGGACTGGAACTTTTAAAAAAAATCTGGCCCTTCATCAGAGTTTGAAAATCACTGGTTTGGATTATAACATAGTTTTAAACTGCTTTTACTATTAGTCATCTATTTTTTTCTCTCTTTTTTTTTTTTTTTTTTTTAGTCATCTATTTTTAAAATCAATTACGAACTCTTAAAGATAAGAAACAAAAGAAACAACAAAAACATATTAATGACAAGCTACTATTCCTGATGATGATGAGATAAGAGGGCTACTATTATATACAGGAGCATACAAAATTGCAAATGTCCTACTCTTCTCTCAAAAGCAAAATAAAAAATCTTCTTCGTGTACATTCAGGGGCTTCTCAGGAAATAGTTGTTTTTAAAAATTATTTGTAAATTAATTTGGTAGTTGCAGGAGATTTAAGTGTTTATATAATAACTCCTGTTAAATTAGATAGTTGGGAGATCTAATATAAAGAGGGATGAGATAAAGATTATTTGTTACATAATAATGCAAAAAGTATAATAAGCAGAGAGCTAGCTCAGGGTGTCTCTCCTCACCTAAAATATGGATCATACCCAATTAAATTCTTTACTTATAGACAGTGATGTGGATAACTAACATTTCTGGCAATACTGTTGAAAATATTCTCATATAAAACTCCCAGAACTGCTGGCTTCAATAGAGTAAATTTGTCTTAAATGCAGAACTGGGAAAAAGTAAATAAAGAAAACTGTCAGCAGCTAAAATCAAAACAAAATCTCAAAACCAAAGAAGCATAAACAGATGTTATCATTGCCTTGGATGGGAGTTTGACCATGTGTCTATGTGTGTATACTGGGAGAAATGTTCTCATTTAGAGAAACAAGAGGCTTTGGTTTTAGTCATGGGGATAGAAGACAAGGCTTTGGGCCAATGCAAGGAAGAGAGTTGAAAGTGAGACATCTTCATAAAGCCACATACTTTTAAAGACCATCCTCTCAGTGAAAAGAAAGATCATACTCTAAGTTAAGGTTGCATATCTCTCTGGCTATTCTGAGCTGAGGAAACATTTTACCTGAAATTGATAATCATGGACCTATCCACACAATCATTTGTTGTCCAACTTAAGATAATAATGTTAAAGCAATACTGTAGCAGTTTGATATTACTGATGAATTCCAAAATGAAATATTTGATTATGTTTGTAAACTGGTCTTTTCCTCTGGGCGTATTAGAGTGTATTGGATTCAGAGGTTTTACTTTTACTTGACTAAATAATGATTAAGGCTTTGATTGGGCCACAGCAATAGGACATTGAGTGCCCGCCCACCAAGAAAAACTGCACTGCAGAGAAGGGAGGTTGGAGTCTTGAGCTGGAGCCCTAGGAAGTGAGCACATAGAGGAGCTTGGTCGTGAGGAAAGAGAGAAGGCCCTGGGAAGAGAAACAAGCTGTTCACCTAAAAGGCTATAGCTGGTCTTGTGGAGATAACAGAGCAGCTGAGCCAGAGAAAGGCAAGCCCTGGGAAGAGGGGAACTGAGGAAGCCTGAACCCTGGCAGACATCGGCAGACATCTTGCTCCAACACATGGCCATAGACTTTGGTGAGGGAAGTAACTTACACTTTATGACCTGGTAACTGTTAGCTTCTACCCCAAATAAATACTCTTTATAAAAACCAACCGATTTCTGGTATTTTGCATCAGCACCTCTTTGACTGACTAATACAAATACTGACTGTTAAAATAATGGGTACATAAGGTAGACGCAAATACAAAACTCCTCTGGAGAGAGGTGTGCTCAGCTAAGGCATGAAACATTCTTACTGATAAAGCTATCCTGAAGATAAACCACAAGCACCAATCAAAATCCATTTTGAACTAGAGTCAGAAGACATAACAAAAAGAAATATTAGATGCTCTCACAGATAATGTTCTATTATTAGTAGAACAAACTATAAAATCAGTGTGCTTAAAATTACTAAAGATATAAAAGAAAAATTATACACATGGCAGGAAAAAGATACTATTTTCCAAAAATAAGGGAAAAACCTAAAAACGAAATAGTACTTTCAGAAATAAAAAGCATGTTCACTGAAATTAAAAACTCAATGGTGAATTATATAGAAGAATTGGTAAAATAGATGACAGATCTGAGAAAATTAATATAAATTATTTATAAGATAGTATAGAGTTTACATTTTCTATACTAAGTCTTTGAGATCTGATGTGTATTTTATACTTAGAGTACCTCTCAGTTTGGAATAGCCATATTTCAAGTGATTAATAACCACATGAGGCTAGTAGCTATCACACTGGAAAATACTGGTGTACACAACTGAAGCACACAATCAAAACTACCAAGGAGCTGGCTCTTTTGGGTTTACTGCCTTATGATTTGGGAGTGCCTCCAAGTCTCTATTTTATCATTCTAATGAAGTCATCATTCTGTTTACTAAATGTATTACCATAAGAGAACCAAGAAGTAATTTACTTTAGAACATCCACATTTCTGCTGAGGAAAAGCACCATATTAAATAATACATATCGTCCATGGTAATAGTGAATAAATTACCTCAAGACTTTTTAGATGTGAAGATAGAAAAAAGAATGGAAGTTTGTAAAAAGAAAGAAAGGGAAGGGAAGCGAAGGGAAGGGAGGGGAAGGGGGAAGGGGAAGGGGAGGGGGAGGGGAAGGGAATAAAAAGCCCAACAGTAATGCTTTCCCCATAGAGTTATTTTACAGATAAAATGAGTAAAATGGTAGTCATCATTATTATAATTAATATCAACATCTTAATTAAATACTATTTACACCTGATATAGTCTATAATCCAAAACCAAAGCATAAATCCCAACTTAAGAGAATATTATAAAACCTCATGTTAAACATAAGATTTGGGTGACAACCAGCAAGATGGCAGCAGAGTAAGGAGCTCCAAGTATAAGCTCGTGCTACAGGGCAGTTAGTAAAAAATTCGACCAAAACTTTTTAAACAAATAGAAAACACAATTATCAAATTTATTTGGAAGGGGAAGGGGTCCTGAATAGCCAGTGTAATTTAGGAAATACACATGGTTCTCTGCTTTTGTATTTTATTCCCAAGTAAAAGTTTCTCTTTTTTTTACAAAAAGGAAAAAAGCATATCACATTACAATTTAAAGCAGACATCTTTAATTCTATAAACAATCTTACCTATTATCTGCCAGGTACTATGCTAAGGGATAAGACTAATGAGATTGTTTACATAGTGAAGAGTCTGGAACAAGTTACTTATATTGTTATTGGGAATGTTTATTTAAATTAATAATTTTAACTTCATTCTAACCAGAGGCTAAAATTATTTTAATATCATTAACAGTATCTGTTGGGGCAGGTTTACTAACTTTTAAACAAAATAATCTAAAACTGTTTTTTTTATATTCAAAACAAAATATATATAAGGATACCATTAAAATGTTGTCCAAAAGATACAAAATACATAAATTTTAATTTTGAAAACAATGACTTATTTATAAGATTTCATGGGTTCTTTTAAAAGGGATCTGAGAGGGAATAATGTGAAAATGTTCCATTTTCACAAAAGAAAAAGTCTGCTTTTCAAAAGAAGACAGCACCTGCACATAACACTGAATTTTAGAAAAATACTTTTTTTATGATTTGCTAAATTGAGTCAATTGAAAATTAGTATCCAGACATCATATCACTACTACTCTCTTAGCTATACATATATATATGTGTGCTGTTATTATGCATCAATGAATGTTATATCTTATGTTGTTATTCACATAGAAAATTTGATCTTGCCATAATGAAAGGGAAAAAAATTTTTAAGTTAAAAATGAGATCTAAATTTCCTCTTTTCTAGTAATTTCTCAGTATTAAAATGGGGTAGGACTGCTCGTCAACTCCTTTCTGCAACTTCTGATGGGTGAGTCGATGCACCAAAAAAATAGAACAAGGTTGATTTTAAACACGTACTCATATATTTTCATTCTTTCTTACCAAATAATCCTTTCTAGGTGCACATGCACTATATGATCTAAATTAGTATACTACACTATCATTTAAAATAGTTCATAAAGTTGGAACCAAATCATTTGCATGTCCATTGATCAAACCCTCACATCTCACCCTATAGAGGCTGTTCAAATATGATTGATAAATGAACAGGGGTAGATGTTACTGAAAGCAGAGGTGCCATACTCACCAACTCTTACAACTTACCTTTACTGAGTGTCTAAGAGTTTAAGATTCAAGAGGAAATTAAGACATGGAAACAAATAACTATAAAATAAAACATACACATGTACTATATGTCCATGAGAATTCAGAAGGGTAAGACTGCTTCCCGTGGAGAATGAGAAGACAGGGGAGTTAATGTTAAAAGAAATGAAGTGATGATTTAAGGGGCATTGCCTGTTGTAATCTAGAATAAACTTTCTTCCCAGGTGACATAAAGTAGTTATTTAAATCAGAGTACAGTCTTTCTAGGCTTGAACAGCTGGAGAATCTCTTTAAAGTATCAACATTTCCTGTACTCTGAAGATCATTTTTCTTACTTGTTAAACTGAATTCCAACCACATATAACCTGACTGTAATCTAGAGAGAGACCCACATCTAAAAAAAATATTATCTAAGGGAAGAAATATTCACATTCATATTAGACTCAGATGTCAAACCAGGGCAGCATAATGTAATGGATACTGGCACATAATAAGAACAAACATTAGTTATTGTATATAAACAGTCTCTTTTGGAAATTGTTGTATCCCCAGTTCTAGAACAGTGCCTTGTACAATGGAGATGTTCAATAAATATTTCTTAAGTGAATGTGTGTGTAGACATTCTGAGGGAAGAAAGAGATCAGCACGATGGAGGAAATGAATGATTAGTGTGACTAATCAGAAGCTGAAATTGCAGGAAAAGGCAGTAGCCAAACCATGCGGAGCCTCTGAAGTCATATTAAACCCTTCGGATTTTTCTTCTTTGTACAATAGAAACCACTGAAGTGTTGTAAGGAGGGGGTAATACGACCCAGTTTATGTTTTAGGATCATTCTTACTGATATCTGGAAAACCTATTAAAAAGGAATAATATTCAAAACAGAAGGCTGCTGCAATAATCTAGATGATAGATGTTAATCTGGAACTAAGATGAGAAAATGATACAAGAAGTACATAATTTCAAGAAAATTTATAAAGATGGAATTTCCAAGACCTTCAAATGGATGGCTGAAGGAAAGTAAGGATTCAAGGATGACACTTAGCTTTCTGATTTTGTGGGTTAGGGGTTGAGAAAATTCAAGAGTTCCAGTCTAAACAGACTAAGTATGGTACAATCAAGATAACAGAAGCTCACATTTATTGAGAGTTTACCATAGACCAGACACTGTTCCAAATGTTCTCCATGAATCTCATTTAATTCTCCCAACAACTCTACTGCAATCCTTATTTCACAAATAAAAGACTTGAGGACTGAGAGGTTACTTAACTGCAGTGGTTTGAAGCTGTATGTACCCAGAAAGACATGTTTTAAATTTAATTCATTCCTGTGGGTGTGGACCTATTACAAATTCAAGAGGAAATTAAGACATGGAAACAAATAACTATGAGGCTAGTTCAGTTAAGGTATGATGAGGCTACTTCAGTTAAGGTATGACCCACCTCATTCAGGATGGGTTTCAATCCTCTTACAGGAGTCCTTTATAAATGGACTGAATTGGGGGTGCGGGGGCGGGGGAGAGAGAGAGAGAGAGAGAGAGAGAGAGAGAGAGAGAGAGCAAGCAAGCCATGGAAGAACCCGAAAGCAATGAAACCTGGAAGAAAAGGGAGAGAGTAGCAGGTGCTGCCTTGTGCCTTGACATATACCAGAGGAGGCAAGGATGGCCAGCAGCTGGACTTTGGGAAGAAAGCATCGCCAGATGATGCCTTGTTTTGGATATTCTCACGGCATCAAACCGTAAGCTTATAAATTCACATTGTTTAAAGACAACCCATTTCATGGTAGCTGCTTTGATATGCCGAGGAAATTAACACATTTACAAAAGTAAAAAACTGGAAAGTATTAGAGTTGGTCAAAACCTAGGCTGTTTGGGGAGTGGGTGCAGTTCAGTGGTTGAGCATCTGCCCTGTATGTACAAGGTCCCAGGTTCAATCCCAGTACCTCCTTAAAAACAAAAAACAAAAAAACCTAGGTTGTTTTGAATCCAGGGCACATGCTCTTAACAATCAGGGTACAAAGCTCTGTGATGTTTATCAGAAATCCAAGTGGATATGTAAAAGAGGGTTAAATAATTTTAAGCCTGGCATTCAAAGAAGGAACTGTTCTAAAGATATAAATTTCAGAATTATCAAACTAAAGATAGCATTTAAGAGTTTTGAAAATGGATTAGATTACTTATCAAAGGAATGTAGTTACAGAGAGAAAAGAGCTTAAGATAAAGTCCCAAGAAACTTCAGCATTTAAAGGCTGAATAGAGACAAGAAGGTGGAAAGACTAGGAAAGAGAATAGGATTCTGATCAAAGCAGGGAGCAGTCAAAGCATTAGATACTGAGAAAAGCCTTAGTAAAATGAAGACAAACGGATGAATACTGGCATTGGTTACATTGATTTGACTGGTAATAGCAAGGAGCAATTTGAAGGGGGAGTGGTGGTGATAGAAGTCAAATTGCCATGAGTAGACCTGGATGCTCAAAGGAAAAATAGAGACAATGTGTGTAGACAACTAGTGTAAAGTCTGGCTTCCAGAGTGAAAGAAAAATGTAGGTAGGAGGATGTGAATTCAAGAGAAGTTTCTTTTGTTTTTAGTTTGTTTACAGATAGAAGATAATTTATTCCTGCGCTAATGAGAAAATCCATGAAAAATGGAAAAGACTGGTTCAGGAAAGAATAGATAACTAAAGGTACATAGTTCTTGAGAAATGGGAGTAGGGAAGGGCCCCAGAAATCAACCAAACAGATTGGTTACTAAAGGAGATGAGGCACTCTATCAGAAGAGAAGAAACATAATTCAGACTTAAGTATACTGATTAGTTTAGTGATGAAAAGATTCAGCATTACAGTCAATGAGATCTACTTTTGCAATAAGTATGTGGTAAGGTTTCAGAGAATGAAAGCAGATCCTCCTGAAAAACAGTAAGATGACTAGGAACTATTGAAGTTCAAGATAATGTACAGAAAGGTAAATAAATCAGTACGATCGAGTGCTTGGCAATGAATCCAATAACATTCAACTGTTAAAATATCTAGGGCTTCTCTTCACCCTCTGTGGCTCCAGTAGAGTAGATTGAATTTTCAACTACCATCTATCTGCTAATATGATCCAAACATAACTTGCATATACTGATAAATGTTCTCTGGGCACCTGTATTTCCAAATTGCTACCAATAAGTCTATTTCAGTTCCCCAAGAACCTCACACTCAACATGCTCAAAACTAAACTGGGCAATTTCCCCTCCAACAATGTCCCTTCAGATTTCTTAATTCAAGAGGATAATAATATCTAGCAGCTCAGATGAAAAAAAGAAGCAAACAATCAAACAAAAACACTTCTATGGCTTTTGCAATATTAAATCACTGAATTCCAAATCCTCAAAAAAAAATTCTTTTAAACCACAGATCCATTTGGTACAACTTTTCATTCCCAAATTAAAAGCTTTCATCAACTGAATTTTAATCTGCGGGTTAATACACTGCTGAAAATAACGGGCAATTAAAGATGATTAAGAACTGAAACATATTTGTATTATCAATATCTGATACAATCACATTTTATTATTTTAGCAAATTACATTTAACAATGTAATACAATTTAAAGACTAAACAACACAATATGTTCAGAGAATTAGATTAAGAAATACTTGAAATTATCCCATCAACCATACACCATGCATCTTTGGTCAAATCAGAATCTCAAAGACGCACCTGAAATATTAACAGTGTATATACTATAATTATAAATAAGTCCAAAAATGAAGATTGTACTACAATTTTTATCAGCTGTTCATATATGAACCCATTAATATTTTAAATAATGACCATTCAAGACCTCTAAATAAAGCAAGCTGTAGGTAGGCTCCCATAATTTATTGCAAAGAAATACATTATTATGAAAAGTGCTTTGTGCAGTAATGGATTACAATAGGCACTGAATTATAGCCATGATATCCTCTCAAGACAGATATGTGGCTAGGTAGTATCAGTAAACACCTCAAAAGCTGCCCACTTCAATAAGATTTCCTCAAATATAAAAATAGTAAAGTTTCCTAAGAATCATACTGCAAAAGAACAGACTTAAGATTAACTACCTTGATTTAAAATTATTCTGCTATATTATAACCATAAGTTTCATTAAATCTGATGGTAATTACCACAGCTTATAGTTCTGTATAACTGCTCATAACTCTATTTAAAGGGAGAACATAGGTGACTGAAATTACACAACAATAAGAATAACCTAACATGTCATTTTAAGAAAGAAGAATCTAAATCCCTTATAAATTATTGGAAGAAAGCCATTTAGGGTAATCACATGCTTGATTCACATTTCATTCATATTTGATTAAGATTTAGGAATAATATTTTAGAGTCATATCAAGAATTGAGTAAGAAAGTAAACTCTTCACAGTATGTTACTGCCAAACCCAGGCTATAAAATGGCACTCAAAAAGAATTAAAACTATGTGGATGTCTTATGTTTTACGCGTGAGGAAACACAAATGAACAGAGAAGGCCAACAAATTTTTCAGCAGCTGGAAATGCTAAATTTAATTACTGAAGAGAAATCATGCAGAGAAGCTGCCTACTGAACATGATTTACAATGAATGCAGAAGTCAAGTAAAAGTATGAAGAAATCCACAGTATCCAATGATAATCATAAACACAGACTCCAAGAATTTATGGATAATAAATTTGATCAAATAAATCTACAGTAAGAATACAGAATAGCATTGGTGGAACAACAAAGTGAATTTAAACCAAGAAGATCTGTTAATACTTTTAAAAAAGTTATGAATATATATAAAATATGAAACATAAAACAGGCAATACTGATTTTCATTAATTAGACAATAATCTAATCAAAGGCTAGATGAATAATTCCTGTTTAAAAAATATCACTTGGAAACATTTATTTTCCTCTTCAAAATAGATCTCTGTCATAAGAATTTTATTTATTCTATAACAGGAAATGAGAATTTCAAATTTTAGAATTTTATATTTGTGTGTGTATGTGTGTGTGTGTGTACTGTTCTAGACCCAGAATGACTAAAAAGAAATATAAGAGGATATATAAAGTAAAGATAACAAATTTAACTATCAGATTTGGTTTATTTTTAAATTGGGATAAAATTTACAAACCATAAAATTCACCATTTAAAAGCATACAATCCAATTGTTTTTTAGCATGTTCACAAAGTATGTAACCATCACCATTAACTAATTTCACAGTATTGTTATCAACACATTCCCCCTCCCCCCAAAAAAGGAAACCAAGCAGTCACTCCCATTCCCCTCTTTCTGCAGAACCTGAACACCAACAATCTACTTTCCAACTCTATCTATGGGTTTGTCTATTCCGGACATTTCATTCAAATGGAATCACAAAATATGTGGTCTTTTATATCTGACTTCTGTCACTTAGTGTATTGTTTTCAAGGTATATCCACATTGTAGCAAGAATTGGTGTTTCATTCCTTTCTATGGCTGAAAATATTCCACTATATAGATAGACCAAATTTTATTTATCCATTTTTCAGTTGATTGACATTTGGGTTATTTCCACTTTCTGATTATGAATAATGTTGCTATGAACATTTGTGTACAAGGTCTTCTGTGAACTTCTTTTCAGTTTGCATTGGTAAATACCTAAGAATGGAACTGCTGCATCCTTTTGTAAATCTATATTTAATTTTGATTGGGGAATTTAATCCATTCACATTCAATGATATTACTGAAAATGCACTATTTATTTCCTCCATTTTATTCTTTAGTTTTCATATGTCATCTTATTTTTGTCTTTCTTTTTACTCTTTTGGTTATCCTTTCTGCTTTTCTTTCTTCTATACTCTCCTCCAAGCCTCTTTCTCCTATCTTTTTCTTTCAGGTTCTAAGGCTTCCTTTAATATTTCCTGCAAAGGTGGATTCTTTTTTGCAAACTCTCTTAGTTTCTGTTTGTTTGTGAATACTTTAAATTCACCTTCATATTTGAAGGACAGTTTTGCTGGGTAAAGAATTCTCGGCTGGCAGTTTTTCTCTTTCAGTTTCCTAATTGTATCATACCACTGTCTTCTCGCCTCCATGGTTTCTGAAGAGAAATCTGCACAAAGTCTTACCGGACGTCCTTTGTACATGATCGTTTGCTTCTCTCTTGCTGCTCTGAGAATTTTCTCTTTATCTTTTACATTTGACATTGTGAATAATATGTGTCTTGGCATAGGTCTATTTGGATTTATTCTTATTGGGGTACGGTGTGCTTCTTGGACATGAAAGTTCATTTCTTTCGTGAGAGTTGGGAAATTTTCAGCTATTATTTCCTCAAATACTCTTTCTGCCCCTTTTCCTTTCTCTTCTCCTTCTGGAACTCCAATGACACATATGTTCTTCCGTTTTGTGTTGTCATTCAACTCTCTGAGCCCCTGCTCAATTTTTTCCATTCTTTTCTCTCTCTGTTCTTTTCTCTCTTCAATTTTAGCTGCTCTGTCTTCAGTATCACTTATTCTTTCTTCTATCATTTCGAGTCTGCTGTTGTATGCTTCAAATGTATTTTTGACTTCACCTATTGTGTCTTTCATTCCCATGAACTGCGTTACTTTTCTGTTCATGATTTCAAATTCTTCTTTACGTTCGCGCAATGACTCCTTAATGTCATTGATCTCTTTAACTATATTGTCTTTCATCTCATTAATTTGATTTTGGAAATGTGTGCTCATCTCACTGATTAGTTCTCTCAAATTCTGCATCTCTTCTGGGACTTTGCTGTATTCCTTTTCTTGGGTCATGTCTTCTATTTTCTTGGTATGGCCCGTGATTTTTTGTTGGTGCTTAGGCATCTGGTTAGTTTGTATTTTACTTAGATGCTCTATCTCTTTCTCTTTTATGGGGTTTTAGTGGCAGGAGGCTGTGAGTTACCACCACTCTTTGATTTTTGGCTCAACCTTGATTGTTAGGATTGTTCTGCTGGTTGCTCAAAACTGGGCACTGGTCCCAGTAATTGTTTGTAGAGTCGTTTCCTAGGGCCTTGGGCAGGGAGGCTATAGAGGCCAGGAAAAGACTCTCTTACTTATTAATTTTCTTATGTGTACATCCTTGGTCTGCCAGGAGATGGTGCTTGTTGGCTGCTCTCAAATCAATGCCAGGTCGGAGCGTATTTGTTGTGACACAGACCAGATCGATGTGATAGAGCTTCCTGTCTGGGTCTAGGAGCCCTGTGATTCAAACTTTCTGAGACAGTTCTCCAGACTTCTCTCGTAGCACCCCCCTTTTCCCAGCTAGGAAATATTTCCACTCCCTTCTGAATCCTCAACAATAAGTCCCTGTTAGTAGAGGATGAGATTGGGACGTTTGTATATCTTTAGCCCCTTGCAAGCTCCAAGGCAAACAATGGCGCAGCCCCACCCAGCCTGGAAGGGCTCTCGGGAGAGGGCAGACCAAACCTGGGAGTCCAAAGCAGGGTCAGCCCCAGGCTCTCTCTCCCCTCTCCCGTGGTGTCCTCAACAATTAATCCAGGCTAGAAGAGAGGGAGGTTGCGAGGATCGGATTTCTCTAGTCCTTTCCAGGCTCCCAGGGCAAACCGCCGTGTGGAAGGGTCCGTGGGGCTCTGCAGCCCAAATTTCAGGTCCGAACCTGAGTCAGCCTAAGGCTGTATCCCTCTCTCTCCCCTTTCTGGGAGTGGCAGATCCCTGAAACCCCCTTTGTCCGTGGTTGCAGGCCCAGGGGCCCGAGAATTCTGAAGAGTGTGGGGGAGGGTGCCGGCAGCAGCAGAGGCTGCTACTTGCAACTCACAGTTCTGTAGTCGCGATTTCCCTCTTCTGTCCCTCTCTCCTCTGGGTGATATGCAGCCTTCACCTGCTGACCTAAACCCTAGAAGATCTTTGTCGGGGCTATTTCAGCTTGTCCTCTAGCTATTTTTCTGGAGAAGAGATTCCCGTGTCTTACTAGTCCGCCATCTTCCCGGAAGTCTCCCTATATTTAATTTTTTGAGGAACTGCCATATCTTCTTCCATAACAGCTGCACCATTTAATATTCCCAACAGCAATATATAAAGTTGCCAATTTCTGTACATTTTCTCAAACAAAACTTGTTACTGTCAGTCTTTTATTTTAGTTATTCTAGTAAGAGTGAAGTAATAACCCACTGAGGTATTTCATTTGCATTTCCCTAATGACTAATGATGTTAAGTATATTTTTTTTCATGTTCTTATTGGCCATAAGTATCTCTTCTTCAGAGAAATGTCTTTTCAAATCCTTCACCCATTTTTAAATTGTGGTGTCTTCTTATTGTTCACTTGTAAGTTTTATCTATATTTTGACCATTAGGAATGACATAATACTTTCTTTGCTTTTGTTACAAAAATATTACAGTATTTTTGTTAACTATAGCCTATATGCTACATTAGTTATATATTTCTCATGTATCACCATATTCTTAACACCTCGTGGTAGAAGAACATTCCTGTGTTTCTATTAACAACCACAATACACATCTACCACCAAAATCACTTATATTCCCTATGCTATCCTCCAGCTGTCCTCCAATTAATATTAACCTGCCTAGACTATCCATTTCTGCCACAATTACATCCATGAATCAAGTGTTTATTACTCATTATAATGTGCTATCAACTCAATCTATTACCTAATATTCACAATTGACCTTATTATATTATACATTCATCTAGCATCAGCTCCCCCAATATTTTACATACATCCACCATCAGCTCCCCCTTCTCAACCCACATTCCATCTCCCACCATCCTACACCCCATACTCCAACTCCATAAGTCTATTAATAGTATTGAGTTCATGTCAGTGATCATACAATATTTGTCCTTTTGTGTCTGGCTTATTTCACTCAACAAAATGTCCCCAAGGTACCTCCATGTTGTCATGTGCTTCCCCAATTCATTTCTTCTTACAGCTGAATAGTATTCTATCATATACATACACACACACACACACACCACATTTGTTTATCCATTCATTGGCTGATGGACACTTGGGTTGTTTGCATCCTTTAGCAAATGTGAATAATGCTGCTATGAGCATCGATGTGCAAATACCTGTTCGTGTCCTTGCTGTCAGTTTTTCTGAATATATTCCTAGTAGCAAAATTGCTGGATCATATGGCAGTTCTATATTTAGCTTCCTGGAGATCAAACTCTTGTCAGAAATGTGGTCTCTGAAAATTTTTGCCATTGAGTTGACTGTCTCCTGACCTTAACAAAATCATTTGAAATACAATAGTGTTTAATTTTGAAGAAGTTCTATTTATCTATTTTTTTCTTTCATTGCTTGTGCTTTGGGTGTAAGGTCCAAGAAACCACCAACTACCACAAGACGTTAAAGATGTTTCCCCACATTTTCTTCTGGGAGTTTTATGGTTCTAGTTTTTATATAAAAGTCCTTGATCCATTTTGAGTTAATTTTTGTTTAAGGGTGTGAGATAGGGGTACTCTTTCTTTCTTTTGGATGTAGATATCCAGTTTTCCCACCACCATGTGCTGAAGAGATTACTCTGGCCCAAAGGGATGAGCTTGACAGCCTTATCAAAAATCACTTGACCATAGATGTAAGGGTATATTTCCGAACTCTCGATTTGATTCCATTGATCAATCTGTCTATATCTTTAGGCCAGTACTATGCTGTTTTTTATCACTGTAGCTAGATAATATGTTTTAAAGTAGGGAAGTGAGAGTCCTCCAAATTCATCCTTCTTTTTTAAAATATTTTTGGCTATTCGGGGGCCCTTATCCTCCCAGATAAATTGGATAACTGGCTTTTCCAATTCTACAAAGAAGGCTGTTGGAATTTTTACCAGGTTTGCATTAAATCTGTAGATCATTTTAGATAGAATTAACATCTTAATGATATTTAGTCTTCCAACCCAGGAGCACAGAATATCCTTCCATTTATTTAAATCATCTTTATTTCATTTAGGAATGTTTTACTGTTTTCTGAATACAGGTCAGTTATGTCCTTGGTTAAGTTTTTTCCTAGATATTAGATTCTTTTAGTCGCTATTGCAAATGGAATTTCTTTTGTGACTCTCTCCTCAGTGTCTAGAAACACTGTTGATTTTTACATATTAATCTTGTATCCTGCCAATTTTCTGAAATTGTCTATTAGTTCTAGTAGTTTTGTGTGTATGTGTATTTTTCAAGATTTTCTAAATATAGGACCATATAATCAGTGCGTAGTGAAAGTTTTACTTCTTCCTTTTATTTCTTTTGCTTGCCTAATTGCTTTACCTAGAACTTCTAGCACAACATTGAATAACAGTGGAGAGGTGGACATCCTTGTATTGTTGCTGACCCCCCAAGGAAAGCTTTCAATATTTCACTATTGAGTACAGTGTTAGCTGTGGATTTTTCTTATATGCACATTATCATATTGGGAAGTTTCTTTCTATTCTTATCTTACAGAGTGATTTTATCATGAAAGGATGTTTATTTTTTCAAATACCTTTTCTGCATCTATTGAGATGATCATGTGATTTTTTTTCTTTTCAATTTATTAGAGTGGTATATTATACTGATTGATTTTCTTCTGTTGAACCACCCTTGCATATCTAGTATAAAGCCCGCTTGATTGTGATGTATAAATTTTAATGTGTTTTTTTAATTTGGTCCGCAAGTATTTTAATGAGGATTTTTGCATCTATGTTAATTAGAGAAATTGGTCTATAATTTTCTTTTTTCAAAATATCTTTATTTGGCTTTGGTATTAGGGTGATTCTGGCTTCATAGAAAGAGGTTGGTAGCATTCCTTCCTGTTCAATTTTTTGGAAGAGATTGAGCAATATTGATATGAAATCTTTAATTGGTAGAATTCACCTGCAAAGCCATGTGAGCCTGGAATTACTTTTCATTTTGAGGAGATTTTTGATGATGGTATCAATTTCTTTACTTGTCATTGGTTTATTGAGGTCTTCTATTTCTTCTAGGTCAGTGTGGGTTTTTCACATGTTTCACATGTTTCTAGGAATTTGCCCATTTCAACAAACGTTGTCTAGTTTGTTGGCATACAGTTGTTTGTAGTATCTTCATTTCATCTCTTTATTTCTCCTGGGTCATTGGTAATGTCCCCCTTCTCATTTCTGATTTTATTTATTTGTATCTTCTCATTTTTTTTTCCTTGTTAATCTACCTAAGGGTTTATTGATTTTGTTGACATTCACAAAGAACCAACTTTTAGTTCCATTGATTCTCTCTGTTGTTTTTTTACTCTCCATTTCATTTATTTCTGCTCTAATTTTCATTATTTCTTTCCATCTGCTTGATTTTGGATTGGTTTACTGTTCTTTTACTAGTTCCTCCAGATGTGCAGTTAGGTCTTTCATTGTAGCTCTTTCTTCTTTTTTAACATAAGCAATGAGGGCTATAAATTTCCCTCACAACACTGCCTTTGCTGTATCCCACCAATTTTGATAGGCTGTATTCATTCATCTTGAATGATTTTTATTACATTTTCTTCTCTCACCCAGAGATTATTTGAGTGTATCGTTTAATCTTCATATATTTGTGAATTTTCCCTTTTTCAAAACTGTTATTAATTTCCAACTTACTTCTATTATGATCAGAGAAAGTGTTCTGTATAATTTCAATGTTTTTTAATTTACTGAGATCTGACATGCCAACACATGGTCTAATCTGGAGAAATATCCATGACCATTTGAGAAAACTGTATAACCTGCTGTTTTGGGGTGTAATGATCTATAAATGTGTGTTAGGTCTAGTTCATTTATCAAATTATCCAAACTTTCATTTTCCTTATTTATCCTCTGATCAGATGTTCTATCTAAATCTGAGAGTGATGTGTTCAAGACATTTTCCAATATTTTTCTTTTCTATTTATCACAGTACTGACATTTTCCAGGATATTATTTTTTCTTTTGAATTACTTACATAAAATTTTAAATAAGTATCAAATTAAAAATATGCCTCTTTTCAAAGAGCTTTCCAAAAGAATTGTGATCAAGTTACAATGTTACAATAATATGTCCATACAAATTTTCTACTACCTTACTAACTGCACCAAGTAAAAAAATAATTTTAATGGTTTTGCCACTTTAATTTGCACTTTCCCATTACTGATAAGTAGAAAAAAAATTTTTTTTTTTTTGGTCACCAATCTTTTCCCATCTATCTATTACAATATTAATGGTCTCAAAATTTATAGTTTTAACCTACTCTCCAGTTCATTGGACTCACCCAGGATAACTAACAAGGAGATGGTGACAGATAATGCCCATCCCAAGGAACAGAGAGTGTCTGAAACTGCAAGAAAGCTAGTTCCATAGATCTGCCCCATGGGTCTAAGCCCCCTCTCAATAAGAAACAGAGTAGGCATCACCATTCCAAAATCTTCAAGATAGGAGAATGAACAATGGACTAAAGTAGACTTATTGTTATTCTATTACAGACCTATTATTATTCTAGCAATGGAAGAACTTACATCATTGATATAAAGGCAGTGGCCACCAGAGGTTCTGAGGGGAGGGAAAGGGAAGAATAGGTGAAATATGGGGGCATTTTCGGGACATTGGATGTGTCGTGCATGACACTGCAAAGATGGATACAAGCCATTATATATTTTGTCAAAACCTAAAAAATTGTGCAGGACAGAATGTTAACTATAATGTAAACTATAATACATGGTTAGTAGCAATGCTTCAATATGTGTTCATCAATTTTAACAAATGTACCACACTAATGAAGGATGTTGTTAATGTGAGAAAGAGTGGGAGGGAGAGGCAGTGGGGCATATGGGAATCCCATATATATATATATATATATAAAGATGCTTAGATTACATAAATGTTGCACAAAATTACAGGGATTTCCATGTTCCCCACCTCCCACACCTCCTATAACATCCCACATAAACATCTTTCATTAGTGTGGCACATCACCTGCAATGGATATACACATCCTGGGGCTTTGCCACTAAGCATGGACCATAGTTCACATTGTAGACCCCACTCTCTCCTACACAGTTCTGCATGTTATATGTTGATGTAAAATGCCCTATATCTGTCATTGTAATGTTACTCAGGATAATTCCCAAGTCCTGAAAAAGCACCTATATTACAACTGCTTTTCCCTTCCCTGCCCCAAAAGCGTCCCATGGCCACTGGCTCCACCTCACTGTTGTATTTTCTTCCATTACTTGAATCATATTATGTCTACAACAGAATACCATTAAGTCCACTCTAGTCTTTGGCTCTTCCCCCAATTCTGAGGAGTTTGGGATGGTGATGTCCACTCCACCTCCAAGTGAGAGGGGGCTTATATCCCATGGATATGGTGGATGGGATTATCCTGCCTGCAGCTGCAGGCTCTTTCCATTCCCTGGGATGGCTGTTGTCCATCATCGTCTCCTCACCAGTTGACTAGGGTGAGTCAGTTTAGCTGTAGAGTAGGAGTTGCAGTTCCACCGAGATTCCAGGCAGATTCCTGGAAAAAGACCTTGAATACAAGGGAGAAAAGGTAAAGACAAATGAGTTCATGTGGCTAAGAGACTTCAAAGAGAGTCAGGAGGTCATCCCAGAGGTAACGCTTATGCACACCTCAGTAGGATCTCATAGAACACCAAAGTGGATACCATCCCACACAGAGGGGCTCCGGAGAGCTCTGGAGACTCCCAGGTCCTATATAAGGGGGGATAGCTCCAGAGATTCATGCCTTATCAGTGGGCTCTACTTTGGAATTTGTGCTCCTGAGAGTGACAGAGTTGGACTCAAATAAGTCCTCCCTGCACATGGTCCATCAGTCCCTTCTATTCAAACCTATATGTGATGCTGGAGTTTGTAGGTGTACTTTTAGAGAGTGGAGCCTTGGGCTTGCCCATGTGCCAGCTGTGCCTATATTTTTTATGAAACATTTATGTAATCTAAAGCTTCTTTAAAAATAATAAATAAATAAATAAATAAATAATTCATAGTTTTAAATCTTTCTAAATAAGAACAACTCAAAGACAATGCAATTTTTTTCTAATTTGATATTAAGATTTAATGTTTGTTACTTTTCATTATACTAAAGTTTGAAATGCTTACCATGGTGACTCTATATATCTATTCCCCCAGATAGTACCTGTAATTTTAAAATTCCAGAAAATTATTCTCTTTAAAACTCTGAAAAATATATTAGATACTTCATACAAAAATATAGTTTTATACCTCATTTTAATAGCTCCTCATGCTATACTAAACTTTTTTCAGAATAGTATATTAATTTAATTATTTAAATGGGGTCTGAAAATCTTTTCTCTGAGTCCTTTAATATAATCCTATTGAAAATTTTACTGATCAAAATGTTGTAGTTTATCATTCTTTCTTATTGTTTACATATAATAAAAGCCTGTAAATATGAGTCCATTTTCATATTAGGTCAATAAGAAATCCTCAAAAGATAGCAAAGTTAGAAATTCTACAGTCTTCTCTGTTCTTAAATCAATAATTAAGAAATAACAGAATATGAACAAACAGTAAAAACACACCTCTTTGAAATCAGCTAACAACTAGATCCAAAAAGAAACAATTTACAAGAATAAAAATGAGAATATCATATTTTTAAAAAACAGGTTGATGCCAGTGCATTAGAAAACTACTTCTGATGCAGAAGTATAAGACTACTTATATTCTGATTTATTTACATTACTTAAAAAGGAGTTAAACTATTCAAATAAACCAAAAAAAAAGAAAAGAAAAGAAAAAAAATGCAGGGAGAGTGAAATAATATAGTTATCAACAGATGAAAAGGAATAAGAAAATAATTAAATTGTCAAATCAATTTAATCATTAGGCCAAGACCTGGCTCTGGAAAAAACATTTTTTTTTAAAAAGCTGCTTTAAAATTATAAAGGCAGTCTGGGACAAAGGTCTGACAGCTTCAAACATTTTAGAGAGGAAGGTCTGTCTCCAAGGAAACAGAGGGACAACCACAATTCTGTAAAGAGGGGAACTCCAAAACAAGAAACAAGCAAAATCCCAGGACAAGACAGAAACCCAGGAAGACAGGGAAAACCCTGCACACTGCATTTGCCTTGGGCAGACCTTCTTGATGGGGGTGGGGGGGTGGGGATGGGGGTCAGAAGCTCAAGAAAATTTCTGTCTTATAAACACCTGCTTACAAAATCAAGAAACATACATTTCAGGGACTAAACTCCAGAGCAAACATTTTAAAATATTAAAATGTACAGTGTGCAATGAAAGAGTACAATACAAAGAAACAGGAAATGATGGTCTATCCAAAGAGAGAATAAAAATCCAGAAAACATCAACAAAGAATACAAGAATATGGATATACAAAACAAAGACTTGAAAAAAAATGATCTATTTTTTTTAAGTGCTCAAGGAGATGAAGGAAAAATAGAAATAGAAGGAAACTTTCTCAGCATGATAAAGGGCATATATGAAAAAAACCCTAATGTCCTTTGAAAGGGTTGAAAGCTTTCCCTCTAGGATAAGAAATAAGAGAAGGATACCCACTGTCCCACTGTTATTCAACCTTGTCCTGAAAGTTCTTGTCAGAGCAATTGGGCAAGAAAAGGAAATAAAAGGCATTCAAATCGGAAAAGAAGTAAAACTTTCCTTATTTTCAGTTTACATGATCCTATATTTAAAAAATCCTGAAAAATCTACAAGAAAGCTTTTAGAGCTGCTAATAAATGAATTCAGCAGAGTGGTAGGGTACAAGATAAATACTCCAAAATCAGTAGTTTTCTATACATGAACAATGAACAATCAAAAGAAAATATCAAGAAAAAAAGTTCTATTTACAATAGCAACTAAAAGAATCAAATATCTAGGAAGAAATCCAACCAAAGATGTAAAGGACTGGTTCACAGAAAACTACAAAATATTGCTAAAAGAAATCAAAGACCTAAATAAATGGAAAGACCTTCCATGTTCAAGGACTAGAAGGTCAACTATTATTAAAATGTCAATCCTACCCAAAGCAATTTATAGCTTCAATGCAATCCCAATCAAAATTCCAATAACTTTCTTTGCAGAAAATGGAAAAGCCAATCATCAAATTTATATGGAAGAGTATGGGACCCTGAACAGCTAAAGTCATCTTGATAAAGAAGAATGAAGTTGGAGAACTCACACTCCCGATCTTAAAACTTATTACAAAGCCACAGTAATCAAAACAGCATGGTACTAGCTGTTTCCATATAGACCAATGGAATAGAACTCAGAGCTCAGAAATCAACCTTCACATTTATGGCCAACTGATTTTTGACAAAGGGGGCAATGACCACTCAATTGGGATAGAATAGTCTCTTCAACAAATGGTGCTGGGAGAACAGGATCTCCACTTGCAAAAAAAAAAAAAAAAAGAGGAGGACCCCCCAAAAAACAAAAATCAACTCAAAGTGGATCAAAGGCCTAAATATAAGAGCAAGAACTATAAACCTCATAGAAGAAAATGGAGGGAAGCATCTTCAGGACCTTGTGTTAGGCAATGGTTTCTTAGACATTTTACCCAAAACACAAGCAACAAAAGAAAAAACAGATAAAAGGGACCTCATCAAAATTTTAAGCTTTTGTTCTTCAAAGGACTTTATCAGGAAAGTATAATGACAACCTACACAATAGAAGAAAATATTTTGAAACCACATATCCAACAAAGGTTTAATAACCAGAAAATGCAAAGAAATCCTTCAACTTAACAACAAAAAGACAAACAACACAAATATAAAATGGGCAAAAGACTTAAACAGACATCTCTCCAAAGAAGAAATACAAATGGCCAGAAAGCACCTGAAAAAATGTGCAACAACATTAGCCATCATGGAAATGCCAACCAAACTAAAATGAGATACTATTTCATACCCATTAGAATGGCTACTATTAATAAATGGAAAATAAGTGTTAGAAAGGATGCAGAGAAATAGGAACACTCATTCATTGCTGGTGGGAATATAAAATGGTTGCTGTGGAAGACAGTTTGGCAGTTCCTAGAAAGCTAAGAATAGAACTACTATATGATCTGGCAGTCCCACTACTCAGAATACACCCAAAAGAATTTAAAGCAGGATCTCAAGCAGATATTTGCATATCTATGTTCATAGCAGCATTATTCACAATTGCTAAAAGATGAAAGCAACCCAAGTGTCCATCAACCAATCAATGGATAAATAAAAAGTAGTATATACATACATTAGAATATTATTCAGCCGTGAAAAGGAATGAAGTCCTGATCCATGTGACAACATGGATGAACTTTGAAGACATCATGTTGAGAGAAATAAGCCAGACACAAAAGGACAAATATTGTATGAGCTCACTGATTTGAAACAATTAGAATAAAAAAACTCATAGACTCAAAAGCTAGAATAAAGGTTATGAGGGGATGAAGTAGGGATGGAGAATGGGAAGTTAAGGCCTAAAATGTGTAAGTATCCTATGTCGAATGATGGAAATATTTCATAATGGATGGTGGTAAAGGTAGCATAACAATGTGAATACAATTAACAACACTGAAATGTATATATGAATATGACTAAAAGGGGAACTGTTAGCTTGCATATATGTTAACAGAATAAAACTTTTTTAAAAATTCAGAGAACTCCACTACACAAATGATAAACCTAGGTTAAGCCACAGACTTTAATTAATAGTAAAACTATAAAATTGTGTTATCATCAATTTTAACAAATGTTTGACACAGATGCAAGGTGTTGGTGATAGGTTGGTATATGGGAATCTTGTATTTTATGCATGATTGGTCTGTAAACCTACAACTTCACTAATAAAGAAAGAAAAGCTATTTTATTCAAATTTTTATATTAGCATATAACAATAAAAAGAAAACCAACATTACTAGTAGTTATAAAAATCCTTTAAAAATAGTTAGAATTGCTTATGTTAAAAAAAAAATCACCTCAATGTGTTAGGATTTGTCCATGTTAATAATATGAAAGAAACTAAGAAATACAAAATGATGTCAATGGATTCTACAATGAAAACAAAATGATACTCTTAAAGGTGATGATAAAGAAAAATAGAAAAATAGAAAATTCAACACCCACCTAAAGAAAAACATAGCAACAAAATGCTGCGTACAAAATTATTCACTGTAGGAAGTTTCTTGATACCATCAAGATTGGAAACAACATAAATGCCAAACAATGGAGGACTGATATAATAATAATGATGATGATTTATAGAGATATATAATTCAAAAATACAGCAATAAAAAGAATGAAGAAGCTCAGTATGGACTAACATTAGACTATAGTTCTAAGATTAAAAAAAATAAAAACAAGGTGGAAAAGAGTGTGTATACTAAGCATCTATCTATGTAAAAAGACACTGAGGTAAAGATATATATATATATATATATAATTCCTATATAAAATATCTCTGGGAAAAAAAATCACAAGACACAAATAATGCTGATTACCTTGGGACAGAGTGTGAAGGAGACTTTTTCACGTAAACTTCTTTGTACATTCAGCAATATTATTGTTAGTGATTTTTAAAACAAATTAAATTTCTTAAAATAGCAGCCTCAGAGGGATGTCTGTTTCTAATTAGGATGTACAAAAGTCACAAGAAACTACCACTCCAACCCTAATAACAGCAGGATGCAAAGAAATCTAAATGAACCAAATTCCAGAAAGTGGCCTATGAGAGACCCAAACCCTCAGCTGCATTCATTCCTAGGAGGGCTACAATATGAATACAATATCATGTTAAGTGAAATAGACCAGTTACAAAACATCACAGTATGATTCCATAATGTTATTTATATGAAATATCCAGAACACACGAATCTATTCTGAAAGTAGATTAATGGTTGCCTAGGGCTGGGGCAGGGGGCTGAGCAAGGTTGGGAGGAAATGGGGAGTGAATGGCTGACTGGTAAGAGGTTTCCTACTGGAGTGATGAAAATCTTCTAAAATTGATTGTGATGGTTGCACAAATCTGAATAAATTAAAAACCTCTGAATTGAACACTTTAAATGGGTAAATTCTTTGGTATGTGAATTATATCTCAATAAAGCTGCTTTTAAAAACATGAAGTTTAATTTAAGTTTTGGGTATTTGAGTTTGTTTCTTTTTTTTTTTTTAATTTAAAGAGATATAACAACTAAATGCAATTGGTGGCCCTTAAATGGATCCTTGTCAGGATAATCTGGCAGTTAAAAGATATTTTTGAAACAACTGGGAAAATCTGGATATGGACTACGTGTTAGAAGATATTAAATATTATTAACTATTTTCACATGATGATGCGATTATAAAGGAAAATATCCTTATGCATTATAGGTTCACACTAAAGTATTAAGTGATCTATTGTCATGATGTCTATAATTTACTTTAAAACACTTCATAAAAAATTAAAATAAGCAAATATAGTAAAATGTTATACTTGTTAAAACTATATGGTGGGTGTTCATCATACTATACTCTTTATTTTTCTGTATATTTTTAAATTTTCAAAATAAAAGTAATTAATTTAAAAATTAATTAAAAAGTTAAAAAACATGGAAAATCTAGAAGAAAATAAAGGATTATTTTTAAATTATCCTGAAATGGAAAGACCTTTTTAAATCTAAAAATGATGAAAGTAACGATAAAGGAAAAAATGTAAATTGGAGTATATTAAAATTTAAATAACTATAAATGTATAACAGATCATGATAAAAAAATTGGGAGGAAATATGTGCAACAGATATAAGAAAGCTTAACATAAAAGCCTCTAAAAATAAATATAAATAGTTGTTAAAGCTAGACAATGGTTTTCATTCTTAATATTTTTCATTATTTCTCAATTTTCTATAATTTGAATCAATTTTATTTAGTTTTTATTTTATTTTTCTTCTTTTTTAACATATATCACTTTTATAATTAGAAAAATAAACATTTATTTTAAATAAAAAACAAATGTCCATTCATCAGAAAATGCAAATATTAAAGAGAAAAAATGGATGATATAGCACATTTAACCCTAAAATTAGAATTTTAGTTTTTAAATATTTATAATCATTAATATGTTTTATGTTATTTCAAACTGTCAAGTATATGTTCAATAATGAATTATTGCTACAGCTAAACATTCCATGATACCATGAGGTCTCCAGAGGATGGCAACAAAGATTAGACTGGCTTTTCATTATAATACCTGGGTTCTGGTTCAAAATCATCAATTTACTAGCTTTGTGACCAAGAGCAAACTATACTATCTCAATGTATCTTGCATAGATCAAAAATTTATTGTGGTTCTGAAATGAGAAAATGTATATTATACTACTTAATAGATGATGTTAGAGAGGCTGCATAGCATAATGGTCATAAGTTCATCCTCTATAGCAGACTACCTGGGTTCAAATACAAGCTTCACCACATACAGGCTGCATGACCCAGAACAAATAACTTAACCTCTCTGTGTTTCAAATTTCCTCATCTGTAAAATTGGGGTGATAATAATAATACTTAGCTCAAAGGACTGGTATGAAGATTTATTTTATACTTGGTTAAGCACTTAGATAAATAAGTGGTGAGATACATATGTTCATTAATTTTTTAAAAATTTAAAAGTACTTAACCTGGGAAAAATTTGACTATTTCATTGAAAAACATTTTGTTCTAAAGAACAGATATTGCTAAAGTGAGAAAACATTAGAGTCCTTAATCTAAAAGAAAAAAAATAGTCTTGTTATATTAAGAATTAATCAAGTGCTTTCACAGTCTTTATTTCATAAAATAGATTCTTCAGTTTTATTACTTCAAACAAAGAGGCTGACTGACCAATGTCTGAAGTTTCACTGAAGCTGACAGGAAGTGAGTTATATACTATAGCAGATGAACTCCAAAGCAGTATTAGCCAAAAGAACATTAGGAAATTCTTATTCAAGTCGAATTTTAATTTACATAGATTCCTAAAAATAAAATTAGAAGATAATCTTGATGACTCTTTATGAAAAGGATTGTCAAAAAATGAGTACATTCACTCATACAAACTTTTTGAAAGATTAGTTCCAATGCTTTGCATGATATAATTTTTAAAATAAATATTCTGTATACAGTTATAAATTAAAAAACAAAGTTAAGATGTACTGCTAATCAATGATGTCATGACATTCATGGAAGCTCTACATAAATCAAAAGAAGAGTATGTCAAGTATATCCCACTCCAGTGCAATGAACTAAAGAGATGTGCATTTCAGATCTACAAACTGTCATGAAACCCTTGATAATAAATAAGGCTAGTTAGCTGCTTTACAGCCACAAGTGGTATAGTAAATATGTGACAACAGCTCTTCCTGCAAGAGAAAGTAACTAGTAGTAGATAAAAGTTCAGATATATTATTACACAATGCACAAGATAAATTCAAGGCTGAGCTGAACACAGACAACCTTCAGAATATCTGCTGTAGTAAAAATATGCCTTCATTTTGTAATGTATTATTTAACATTTAAGGGCAGTATAGGTAGAACTTTATTAAACATGAGCATACTTGGGATTTTGTATCATAAACAAAGAATAACTATTTTCCATGAATATAAGACTAGTAGATAAAAGAAAATATATGTTTGCTTTCTTAAAATTGTCACTCATGCTCATTAATTGAACAAATAGAAATATTTTATGCACTAAAAATAAGTAACAATAAAATTGTTTGGAAAAATTCCTGCTTTTATTTAGATGTTTTATCATGATTTATAATATTACTATACAATGTTACAAATCTCATAGCATAAATATTAAAATGAAAAACTGTACTAGATAAAGCATGAAATAAAATAACTCAGAATAAAGCTCCTTTGTGTTCCAGAATTAAATCTTACTTGCATATGCTATAAAAATCTGATAAAGTTTGAAACAAATTCATAGAGTAAAGATTAAGAGCTAAATTGCCTGGCTCTGGATCCAAGATGTAACTGGGTTATTTCCTCTTTGTGGTGTTTCCTCCTTTGTAAAACGAGGGGTAATAACAGCATGTAACTCAGAAGCTTATTATAAGGATTAAATTAGTTAATAGTTATAAAGTACTTATAACAGTTCTGACACGTCATAAATTCATGCAATACTAGCTACCTTTGTCACCATCACCCCTTATCTAAACTGCAAATATATATATACTGTTTTGGTCAAATCAATTTTATCTCTTACATAACAGAGCTCTTTAGACTTTTTTCCTCCTTTGAATTCTACACATTTGCTCCTTTCTTATTTGCTCTCATACAAACACATGAACACATATACCACTACCACCATGATCACAAAAGAGGTAAGATCATGCTACTTAAACTGTTCCAAAACAGAAACTCTTCCTAAAATGAAAGGAATGAACAATCTCAACCCAGAGTTACAACAAAGTAAAATTCTCCATTATTAACTAGAAAAAAGACAATAAGGAATAATTTCCAGGTTAGGATGGTAGGCTAAAATAGCAATTTTTTAAATTAGCTAAATAAACAAACAAACAAACAAGAAAAGGCTTAAAATAAAGAACAAAACTTTAAAAATTGGTTGTAAAGGGAAAGGGGATAAAATAAAGACAATGGAATTGGAACTGAAGATATAGCAAAGCTCAGTTCTAAACCACCACTCCCTGCCCTAGAAGCAATATGAGCAAATAAACAAAATTCTGAAAAATGGTCTTAATGCCTTCAAATACGGAAAGAGTCAAATTGAATAGGTATCATTATTTCTTTCCTCTTCTAAACAAAGATGTTAGAAAAACTGACCATATGAACTGGTGAAGCAAGGGAAGTGAAAAATGGGGCTGACTTCCCATGACTGAAATAGACTGCAGACTACTCCATGAACTGACCAGGATATTGATTCAAAGTCCAAGCATGTTCCCACATGAGAATAAACTATAAACTCTAATAGATGGAATGAACCTGGAAGAAAACATTTAACAAAATCTTAGAGAGTAAAGCTCAGATATTCTAAGAAAACCTCCTTGCCTATCCCAAAAAACAATGTCTTTTTCCCTCATAGGTTACTGAATAATGGGAAAAATCAAATTGTAAAGATCTTAAACTCGAACTCAGAGAAGGAGAATATTAGCTTTAAAAACAGAGGGAGTGAGGGAAAAAAATCACAAACTAAGATTACGGCAGAACAGTCTAAGTATGAATAACAACAAGAAAAAAGTATAGTAGTTTTGCAAACATATCATTGATCAATCAACCAATCAACAAAAAAACAAGCCATTGAATAAAATTTTCAGACAAAAATGGAAATTCTATACAAAAGAAAAAGAAGCCAAGGAGAAAATATACCTCAAGAAATGCAATTAAATTCTTCATGATTATTTTCTTCTAACAAACTTAAAAATTTTGACTCAAAAATCAAGCAAAAGAGATAAAACTCAATATAACCGAAACACAACAAAAAAACAACAACCCAATTTTAAAATGGGCAAACCCCTCTCAATTAGAGACAGAGTAGGCATCACCATGCCAGAATCCTCAGGATTGGGGAATGAATGATGGACTACTGTAGACTTACTGTTATTCTACTATAGACTTATTGTTATTCTAGCAATGGAAGAACTTTTATCATTGATGTGGAGGCACTGCACCAGAGGTTCTGAGGGAAGAGAGAGGGAAAAATAGGTGTAATATGGGGGCATTTTTGGGACATTGTCCTGAACGACATTGCAATGACAGATACAGGCCATTATATATCTTGTCATAACTTACAAAATTGTGTGGCAGAGAGTTTAAACTATAATGTAAACTATAATCCACATTTAGTGGCAATGCTCCAATAGGTGTTCATCAATTGTAACAAATGTACCACACTAATGAAGGATGTTGTTAATGTGGGAAAGTGTGGGAGAATAGGGACATATGGGAATGCCCTACATTTTTTATGTAAAATTTATGGAATCTAAATATCTTTAAAAAAATAAAAATTTAAAAATCCCTTAAGAAAAAAAAATGGGCACAGGAAAGAATAGACCTTTCTCCAAAGAAAATATGCAAATGGACAAAAAGCCCATGAAAAGATGCATAACATCATTAGCCAATGGGGAAATGTAAATCAAAATCACAATGAGATACCAATTCATACCCACTAAGATGGCTATTATTTAAAAAATGGTAAGCAACAAATAGTGAGAATGCAGAGGAAATTGGAACACTTGTACATTGTTGGTGGGAATGTAAAATGGTACAGGCTCTCTGGAAATTAGTTTAGCAGCTCCTTAGAGAGCTAAACATAGAATTACTAAAATGACCAGACAATTGCCCTTTCAGAGATATACTCAAAATAAATGAAAACAGGAACTTGAGCACATATTTGTATACCAAGGTTCATAGGAAAATTATTCACAGGAGCGAATTGCACCTGAACATGTGTGTTGAAAGGTGTGAACAACCCAATGTTCATTAATAGATGAATGGATTAACAAATTTTGGTATATGCATACAATGGAATATTATTCAACCATAAAAAAGGACAGAAGTTCTGATATGTGTTATGACACGGATAAACCTTGAAATCATTATGCTCAGTGAAATAAGACAGACACAAAGGACAAATATTGTATGATTCCACTTAAATGAAATATCTTGAATAAACAAATACATTAGAGGTTACATAGGGCTGGGGGAAGTGAGGAAGGGAGATTTTTTGCTTAATAGGTACAGAGTTTCTGTTTGGGATAATAAAAGGTCTTGGTACTAAATGGTAGTGTTGACAGCACAATATTGTGAATGGAATTTAAAATGCTTAAAATGGGGAGAGCCTAAATGAACAAAAAGAGGAACAAAACATAATCAATATAGACATAATAAATTACAACCAGCAGGGACAAAATAACAACACTAAAAATTTAATTACTGATGGAAAAAAAAAGATAGACATAATCGCAATAAATATATATGAAAATCAAAGTAATATAGAGATATAGATAGATATAGATATAAATAGGAAAGACACACATATACAAAATAAGATTAATAAATGTGTCTAGGTAAAGGAAAATAAAACAGAAAAGACACTTCAAATTGTATTTTAATAAAGTTTTTGATAGCTGAAGGAAAAGTTTGAATCTATATATTAAAACAAGAGACTATTTCAGGAATACATTAATAAATATTGTTTAATAATGAACCATGCTGTTATTCCTGCGGGCAAAAGACAGAAAAAGCAAATCATTAACTGAGGAAAATTATCAGACTGGCCTCATACCTCTCTGAAAGCAACATTCAAAGCTAGAAGACAATAAAACTATGTTCTATAGGAAAGCTAGTATGAGCCACGAATATTAAATTAATCAGGATATCATTCAAATCTAAAGACAATAGGCAAATAAATATTCTTAAGAATGAAAGAATCTGAAGTTCACAGTATACATAAGTCCCTTCTTGGAGGCAGGAGGGAGGGTAGATGAAATGCAACCAATTAAGCATTAAGTCAAAATAAAGAAGCTGGTAATTAAAAAGTTGTGACTATAAAAATGGTAGATTAAGCTCACTTAAATATAGAACAAACATTGAAATACTAAGAGAATTTTGATTACAAAACACAAATGTTATAATCTAAGTATTAACATTAAAATGTAATTTAAAAATTGGGAGGTGAGCAGAGGAAATACAAGAGGAGGAATTTCCTCAGCTTTCATAACAGTATGTCAATGAAATAGGTAATTTTCATTGAATTGATGTGAATTCACTAAAAACTACTGAATTGCACATTTTAAAAGTTGGATTTCATTATATCTCAGGAAAGCTCTTATTATTTTTTTTTTTAATGAATACACCAACCTCTTAATGTTTTTCTAATTTATTAGCCTTAGGATCTTTTAGAAAATAATGGTTATTTTGTTAAAGAAACATTTCCTTCTGTTTTATCTAGTTTTTATTTTGATAAATACATTCACAATGCTGATATAAACAGCCTTGTATATCTATTCTTTCATAGTCTTATATAAAAAGATACCATGCCCAACCCATATTCCATATCCCCTTCAACAGGACATGTTATAACACTTTTTACTTTCTCTCAAACTGAAAAACATATGATAACTAGTGACAGTGATAGTAGGTACCTTGTGCCCCAATTTCAATAGAACTGGCTTTTACATTTAACCATTTAAAATGATATTTAGTAAATACCCTTTATCATATTTAGATCATTTTCTTCTACACTATTTTTTTTTAAATTCAGAGTTATATGAGGTCTGGCTCTTAAATATTATTGGCCTTTTTCAATACTTGCTGATAATTTCAAGCTTTTTCTGCTTGCAATTTTTTAGGCAGGAATATATCCTAATATTAAATCATGTGTGGATTTCAGGAGTAAACTCTCAGAGGTTATACTATATTGTTCTTTCATTGCTGGATTCTGTTAGCTAAAATTGTATTTGGAATTTTGCACCCATATTCTTAAGTGAAATTGGTCCTCTACAGTTACATTTTTCTAGTATCCTTTACATGTTATAATGACTGCATAAAAGATACCAAGGAGATTTTCATCTTATTTAATGTTCTACAAACATATGAGGTATTTGAATTATCTGCTCTTGACATGATAGAAGGAAACCAGCTGATGCTTTTTATTAAAATACATGTCTTTAAACATAGCGAATGTTCTTACCGAATTTTCTAATTCTCCTTAGGCAAATTCCTAATATATATCATTAGGAAACCTCCATTTCTTCTATAAACTCAAATTTATTATCATGGAGTTGCACACATGTTCAGGTGCAATTATTGAGATATTTAAGCAGTAGTACTAGGATGGGTCTGTCACTTGCTCCCAGGTAAGGCTCCAAGAAGGAAGCTGTATGTCTCCCTAGAATTTCTTCAACTACAAAGATTAGGGTGCTTTCACACCTCAAGGATTGAGACCTTACTCCTCAATGTTCAGCACCTCTTCCTAGGATCCAGTAAAATCTCATCTTTGGGGGAGCGGATGTGTCTCAAGCAGTTGGGTGTCCGCCTCCCACATGGGATGCCCTGGGTTTGGTTCCCGGTACCTCCTAAAGAAGATGAGCAGACGAAACAAGTGGATGCAACAAGCAGACACAATGAGCAGGGAGCAGATGTAACTCAAGCGGTTGGGCACCCGCCTCCCACATGGAAGGTCCTGGGTTTGGTTCCCAGTGCCTCCTAAAGAAGACGAGCAGACACAGCGAGCAGACACAGCAAGCAGACAGACAATGGCATGATCTCAGGAAGGGATCTCATCTTTGCCATAGGGTTCTTCATTTCCAATTAATTAGTCCACGTCTTCTCCAGAAGACCAAAGTCTTGTACTAATTTGGGGGGGGGGTAGAGGGAACCAGTAGAGCCAAGACACAGCTCTCATCATTAAAATCAGCCAAACACAGAAACTGCTTTGAGTAGTTAGTAGCTGAATTGGAGCTAGACTGGAGGGATAAAAAGAATTGAACTATCTTCCCAGAATCCCCCATGACTCTCTCATAAACTTATTTTTTAATTTTTGATGATATGTTATACTGTCATTTTATCTGGACAGCTTTCCATGATTACCATTTAAAATGGTAATTTCCTCATATCAACCACACGTTTAACCTACCTCAAATTCTGCATGTCTGTGAATATCCTCTGCTTTCTGTCTGCTCAGGATGAATTCAGCTTCATTTGCTACTCTTACTAGATGATCTTTCATTGTTTGGCTAAGCAACCTATAAAAGATGAATATAATCAAATAAATGAATATATACATAGGCAGAACATAAATGATTATTCAATGGTACAAAATGGTACATTTTGCTATTTTGGCCAGGAACGAATGTTTTACTCCCATTTTCTGACATCATACCCAATGAGGTACCATTCTTTTACACTAAAGATCAATGAACATAAGAGTAAAAGTTTAGGCCTCTGGCAAAAGATTAGCTTCTGTCAGATAGCCATTTCCACCTAAAGAAACTAAACATGGTAGCTCAAATATGTTTTTAAATCTTTTAAAAGCCACCAAGACATTTAAAATAAATTCACTACCTTCTCCCCCAGCATGGGACATGACTCCCAAGGATGAGCCTCCCTGGCACCAAGAGAGTATTACCAAGTGTTAATTAGTGATGCATTTTTTAAAAGACCTTGACTAAAGGGGGAACTGTTACATAAAACAGAGTTTTTTTTATGGCTAAGGGATTTCAAAGTGAGTCAGAAGGTTATTCCAGAGGTTATGCTTATGCAGAGCTCAGGCAGTTTTCACTAATTCCACAGTAAACAAAGCCTCAAACAAAAGTGCTCCCTAGGGCTCTAGGGACACCTGGATACCATAGGAAAGGCACACAGCCTCATGAAATCAACACCTCTTTGGCAGGCCGTTAAGGAATATATGAAAAGCTATTTCCCCAATAAAAGTTATACTCATTTATAATTCATGATTCTTCTACGCCATTTATCTGAACTTATAATTTTCAATATACCTGTTAAATATATTTCTCAGAGACTTAAATCTTTGGGTTGTTACAGGACATAGTGTAAACCATAACACAAACTATAGACTTTGGTTAGTAGCAATGTATCAATATTGGTTCATCAATTATAACAAATGTACCACACTAATGTAAGATATTAATAATAAGGGAAACTATATGTGTTGGGGGGAATGTTTATATGGGAATGTTCTGTCCTTTTCCGTGCAATTTTTCTATAAATCTAAAACTTCTCTAAAAATAAAAAAAATAAATAAAAGAATAATAAAATTCAGGAAGAAATTTTTAAAAGTTGGTGGGCAAGGCTCCAAGTACCCTTGTTAGCCCCTCTCTTACCCTAATCCTGACATGATCTGGAGCCAGCCTGTGCTCCCATTGTGAGTCCCTGGCCCTGTACTAGAGGGAACAGAGTAACCCTTATGTACATAAGGAGATGCCTGCATGTTGGTGTGAATCTGTCTGGTGAAAGCCTGAAACACTGAACCACGAAACCTGTCTCAGGCTCACCCTCCCAGAACATGTTCCTAAAGGCATTAGCAGCTTTCAGTCAGCTAAAGCAGTATAAACACCAATTAAATCAAAGCTCCCTGGGGCAAAGGATTACCTGCATTGCATTAAGCCATACAACAGAGCACACAAAAGGAGGAGAAAGTCTATTTCATAGGGAGAAGAGGAGGCATTCAAATTCTTATAAATGGGGAAATTCTTAAAGGCATAAGCAAACTCAAGCCCAGGAGAAGAAGCAGTCTCTAAGCAGGTTCACATAAGAAGGAGAGGACCCTGCAATTCACATTTAACTCAGGCTGATCTTCTCCACAGGACGGCTAACCTCTAAGTGAGACCACCAACCAAAGCAGAGTCAATATACAAAGACTGTGAAAGGTGTTTTTTATGTTGATTTATTTGATTTTGTTAGCACATTGCACTAAAGGAGTTTAAGACCACAATAATGGAAATGAAAACTTCCCTAAAGGTTTTCAATAGCAAATTGCAGCTGGCAGAAGAAAGAATCAGTGAACTCAAACATAAGACAGTTGAAATGATTCAGGTTGAGGAGAAAGAAAAAACAATTTTAAAAAGTAAACTGAGCCTAAGAGTCCTGTAGGTCACCATCAAGCACACCAAAATACATCTCACAGGACTCCCAAGAAAGAGAAAAGGATAGAAGGAATATTCAAAAAACTAATGGTATGGAAATAACCCAAGTGTCCACCAACTGATGAGTGGATAAACAAATTGTGGTGTATACACACAATGGAATATTATGAAGCTGTAGGAAGAAATGAAGTAGTGAAGCATAATACAACATAGATGAACCTGGAGGACATTATGTTGAGTGAAGCAAGCCAGACACAAAAGGAAAAATACTATATGATTGTGCTATTATGAAATAAATACATTATGTAAACTCATGGAGTTAATAGAATATAGGTCACCAGAAAATAGAATGAGGGTAGAGAATGGGAAGCTGAGGGTTATTCTGTGCAAAAGCGGTAAAAAAAAAAAAAAAAAAAAAAAAAAGTTATTTGTAAATCTTTGGAAATGAATAAAAATGTTGAAAGTACATCACAGTGTTTGTAACGAGCAGAGCTATTATATAGGTATGACAATGGTCAAAAGGGAAAATCTAAGGTCATGTATATTACTAAAAGGAAAGCTAAAAACTGTAATATGGGACTATATAAGACAATGAAACCCCCATGTAAAACTCTAAGCAGGTTCACATAAGAAGGAGAGGACCCTGCAATTCACATTTAACTCAGGCTGATCTTCTCCACAGGACGGCTAACCTCTAAGTTATGGGTGATATTGCATATATAAGACTGTTTTAACAAAATATAAATACAAATATACTAGAGAGAAGGAAAAAGAATAGCAACCATGTATGGCAGGGGTAGAACAGACAGATTAAGAGATGATGAGTTCTGTTTGTTTTTTATTATTATTATTATTGGACTAATGAAATTGCTCTAAAAATGATTGAAGTAATGAATGCACAACTATGTGATTACACCAAATATCACTGATTGTAAACTTTGGATGGATTTATGCTTTATTAATATGTATCAATAAAATGGATTTGTTAAAAAAAAAAAAAAAAGCTTAAAAAATAAACAGCTTTTAAATTTAAAAAAATAATGGTAGGAATCTTTCCAAATTTATGAAAAAATAAGTGTAAGCACATTCAGGAAGTCCAACGATCCTCAAACAGGATAAATTAGGCAATAATAATGCTGAGACCCTAGTAGTCAAATTGTCAAATGTCAAGGACAAGGAAAGAACTCTGAAAGCTGCAAGAGAATAGCAATGTGTTTACTAGGTAGTCCCAACATACTAAATGCCAATTTCTCATCAGAAACCATGTGAACCCAGGCAAGAAGGCATGGAGAAGAAATATATAAAGTAAAGAAAGGAAAGAATTGCCAAGCAAGAATTTTATGGCAAGTGAGACTGTTTTTCAAAAATGAGGGAGAGACTAGATATTCCAAAGGGGAAAAAAAGCTGAGGGAATTTGTCACTATAAGATACAAGCTACAAACAGTATTAAAGGGAGTTCTTAAGACTGACAGGAAAGAACAAAGGGCAGTGAATCAAAGTGGCATAAAGAAATAAAGACCTCTGGTAAAAGTAGCCATATGGGTAATTATAAATTCCAATACTATTGTAGTACATTTTTTGTACACAAGTCCATTTTTTGCTTCTCATACATTCTAGAATACAAATGCAAAACACTAATGATACATCTATGGTTTTGGACATACATTGTATAAAGATATACTTAACAAGGTGCAGGGATGGAGAGGTACAGGAACAGTGCATGTACTTGGTATTGAAGTTAAGCTGATATCACATCAAATGTGATTGTTATAGACTTAGGTTGTAAAATTTAAGCCCACGACAACTACATTGAAAATATATGAAAGTAATGAGAAGAGATTCAAACTCATATAATCCAAAACAGTCAAATAAATATGAAAGTAGGTATTAACAGAAGAAATGAGGTGCAAATAAAATTATAAGACTTAAAAAGACCAAATAGCAAAATGGCAGAAGAAAGTCCTGCATTATCTGTAGTTACGTTAAATGTAAATGGATTAAACTCTCCAGGATAAAGACAGAAAACAAGAGACTCACCTTCAGTTCGAAAACAAAAGAAGATTGAAAGTGAAAGGATGAAAAAAATATACCATGCAAATAATTATCAAAAGAGAGCTAGGACAGCTATACAATACCAGGTAAAAAAAGACTTTAATTCTAAAATTATTACAAAGGACAAAGAAGGTTACTAGATAAGATAAAGGGATCAATTCAACAAGAATACAGAAAAATTATAAATATCTATACAACTAATGGACAGAACCCCAAAATACATGAAGCAAATATTGATAAACTTGAAGGGAGAAATAGATGGTTCCACATAAATAGTAGGAGAATTTAATGCAGCACTTTCAATAATTGATAGAAGATCAGAAAGGAAATAAAAGACTTGAACAATACTATAAACCTAATAACCCTAACAGCCATATATAGAGCATTTCACTCAATAGCAACAGAATACACATTCTTCTCAAGTATACAAGGATGATTCTCCAGGACAGACCATATGTTAGGTTACAAGACACATCCCAATAAATTAAAAATTTTGAAATCATACAATGTATCTTCTCCAGTTACAAAGGAATGATGCTAGAAACCAATAACACAGGGAGAAAATGGAAAATTCACAAATATGTGGAAATTAAAGAACACACTCTTAAACAACTAAAGAGTCACAAGGAAAATGAGAAAATATCTTCATGCAAATGAAAATGACAACACAACATACCAAAACATATGGGATGCAATAAAGGCAGTGCTGAGAGGGAAATTTATAGCTCTAAATATTTACATTAAAAAAGAAGAAAGATCTCAAATAAGACTTTAACTTCACAACTGGAGCATCTAGAAAAGAAGAGCAAACTAAACTTAAAGTGAGCAGTAGGAAGGAAATAAATATTAGCGTGAAGATAAATGAAATATAAAATAAAAATAGGAAGAATCAATAAAACTAAAACCTGACTCTTTGAACAGATCAATAAAATCAACAAACATTTACCTGGATGGACAAATTAAAAAAAGAGAGAGGATGCAAATAACTTAACCAAGAAATGAAAGGGGACTTTACTACCATCCCACAGAAAAGAAAGGATTATAAGAGGATACTATAAACAGCTGCACACCTACAAATTAGATAACTTAGATGAAATGGACAAATTCCCAGAAATGTATAAACTACCTACTTTGACTCAAGAGGAAATTCAAGATCTCAACAGAGAAATAACTAGTAAAGAGATTGAATCAGTAATCAAAAACCTCCCAGCAAAGACAAGTCCAGGACAAAATGACTTTCCTAGATAATTTCACCAAGCATTCCAGAAAAATTCCTGCTCAAACTCTCCTAAAAAATTGAAAGGGGGAACACTCCCTAATTCATTCTATGAGGTCACCATCACCTGAATACAAAAGCCAGATAAAGATAGCACAAGAAAAGAAAATGACAGACCAATATCCTTTATGAATATAGATGCAAAAATCATCAACAAAATACCAGTAAATCGAATCCAACAGCACATTAAAAGGGTTATAAAGCATGATCAAATGGGATTTATTCCATATATGTAAAGGTGATTCATCATAAGTAAATCAATTAATGTAATATACCACATTAACAGAATGAAGGAAAAAAGAAAACAACGCATGATCATCTCCACTGACGCAGAGCACACATTCACTTTTGGCAGGAATGTAAAATGATGCAGCCACTATGGAAAACCATGTGGTGGTTCTTCAGAAAGTTAAGTATAGAATGACCAAATGACCTGGCAACCCCACTGATGGAGTTTCAATTAAAGGCCATGGCAACTGACAAGAAAAAAGGTCACCTTGGAATGTAATAAACAAGTTCTGGAGTCTCATGCTAACAGGAGCTCGGTGGGGAAACATCCTGAGCTTGCCTGTGAATTGCAGAAATGTAAAAGAGCTGGTCATTGACCTTTAAGACTTGCTGATTTCAGTAAAATGTAACTGTCAAGTTATTGCCCTTGCACATGCTCACATGTATTTTCTTTGTTCTAAAGCCAAATAAAAGCCACAGTTTATGAGGTGGCTGGGCTCTTCTCTGCATATCGGATGGAGAGTCCCCTGATCCCAGTTTTTCTTCTCTTTGTCTTATTCTTTCTTTCTCATCCGCGGCACCGTTTTCACAGACCCAGTTCTTGAACGCCAACATATGGCGCCCAACGTGGGGCTCTGAAAATGAAACTTTTCTTTCTGTCAGTGCGCAGACCAAGGAGCTCCTGAGAGCAGTTTTAAAAGAAACAGAAAAGGTAAGCTTCATCCTTGGAATCATCAGGGTAATGGGTAATCAGCAGTCGAACTTTGAAGAGTTCTGTAGAGTGTTAAAAACTTTATTAAAAAGGACCGGTGTAACTATTAAATCCTCAGCTTTTGAGGAACTTTCTTCTCTTGTACAGAAATGCTGTTATTGGTTTCAGCCACAAGGGTGGGATATTTTAAACCTGAAACAATGGAAGTTAGTGAAGAAAGCTTTAAAAAGGGTTTATCAAAAGGGAAAAATAATTCCCCTTCATGTATGGTCTTTGTGTAGTCTTATTTCTGTTGCTCCTCAACTCCAGCTGTGGATGTTAGCCCTCAGTTCCAGCAGCAACTTTATAAACCTCCCACTGCTTACATAATGATAAGGCTGTGGGATGATAGAAGCTAATAAAATGAAACCACTGAAAAAGTAAGAAAACTTAGCAATACAGTTTACAGAAAAATTCTCAAAAGCAGTGAAATCAAAGATATATGTTTCTATTGATGTGTTGTAACTTGTATTGTGTTTGTCTGGTTGTTCAGTGTCAGTGTATATTTTGATACCTCCGGATGGTAATATTAAATTAATGAATAAAAATTATTAAAAGAGCTCTATTCAAATGGCCAACATTAACTAAGTGCTTATATTAATAAATAAATATGGGTATTAATTTAAAATAAGAGAAATAGATATAAACCAACTAAATCATTATTCTAACAAGTTTGTTTAATGTTGATGCTAATTGTATGTTTTCAGAAGTTTGTTTAAAAACAGTTTCTAAAATCATTGTGGTAACTTAAGTAAAGAAGGTATATAGAATGTGCTTTTATTATTAAAGAAAAGAAAGTCATTTTATCAGAAGATAAATTGACTAAGTTATTAAAACAGGGTTGGAGTTTTGTTCTTTCTCGGGGTTTCTCAAGTTATTGGTCTGTTTTGGTGGAAGTTTGCACAGAGTTTTTCTCCTGGGTGATCAGTGTACAAGAGGGGGAAAGTGTTTTATCAAAGTAGCTTCTTGTGCTTTGGCCTTGACGTTTCCTTGGAGAGACAGGTTTTGTTGCTTTTGGGGGGAACATGATGTTTAAACCTGCTTTCTCAAAAAAGCTTTTTGTTTCAAACTGTTACAAATGGTTTAGTTTGTTCCCTGGAAGGGGGTGGAATACTGAAAGTGGTTAAGTTCATGTGATGTAGGTTGAGTGAAGTGTTTGAGACTGTTAGGCAACTGAGGGAAATTTTCTAATTTTATGACAATTAAAGTTATATGAATAAAAAGTTCATATAAATACTTTAAAGGTATATAAAATTGCTGAAAATTTAATAATGTTTCAGTGTAATATTAAATAAAAATATACTGTTATTAATCATAATTTTAATTATTTTAAAACATAATATGTGTTATAAAACTGCCTCTGCCTAAAAATCAAAGGCAGATGCTTTAACTTAAGTTTATCTGATTTACTCCACCTCTGCTAATAAAAAATAAATAAATAAATATATATATAATTTTAAAAAATGGAAACTAAAGTAGTAAGCACATCAATGATGTTTTGTAACAAATTCTAAAAGATAAAGTATGTTTCAAAAGGTGTTGTATTCCTCCCTGGAGGAGCTGGCCACTCTCCCAGGGACTGATGCATAAACCTTGGAGTGTACTGCACAGGGAGTATTGTGTTTCTTCCTGGGGAGGCTGGCCCCTTCCTCAGGAATTAGCAAAATACTCACAAATTGCCATACTATTATTATTGCCTTAAAAGATTGTTTTTTTACTATTCTTCTTAATTCAAATGATAGAGAAAAATTTGCGTTTACTATTCCTTCTATTAATCGTTCAGCTCCTACTGAACAATATCTGGAAAGTTTTACCTCAGGGAATGATGAACAGTCCTACATTATGTCGATCCTTTGTTCACATTCTGTTACAAATTTTACAAAAACAATTTCCTAAGGCTATAATTATTCATTATATGGATGATATTCTTTTTGCCACTGAGCAATCTTCAGAGCTGAAAGAATTATTTCAGCTGGCTAAAGAAGTTCTTCCTCAACATGGGTTGCAAATAGCAGAAGAAAAAATTCAAAAACAGGTTCCTTTTCAATATTCAGGTCATACTATTAATAGAAATATTATAACTCCACAAAAGGTCCAGTTTTGAACTGATAATTTACATACTTTAAATGATTTTCAGAAATTACTGGGTGATATTAATTGGGTACGGCCTACTTTAGGAATTCCAATGTATGCTTTAACTAACTTTTCAATACCCTAACAGGAAACCCTGACTTAAATAGTCCTCGCATTTTAAGCCCAGAAGCAAAAGAGGAGTTAAATGGCTGGAAAAAGAGTGCAAAATAGCCAACTAACAAGGATAAATGTAAATCTTCCCATTTCTCTTTTAATATTTCCATCTTGCCATTCCCCTACTGGGATACTTTGACAAGAGGACGACATAATAGAATGGATATTCCTACCCAACAAAGATACAAAAAAACTTCTGATTATCATAAACTTACACATACTAATGCTTCTGGCTTACGTCATAAATATCCCCACTTAACAGTAAAAGAAAGTAAGAGGATTGTTAGACAATGTCCTACTTGTAGGCCCATAAATGCCCTCACTTTCTCTCTAGGAACTAATCCCTGTGGAGAACATCCTAATGAAATTTGGCAAATGGATGTTACACATGTGCCTTCTTTTGGCCGCCTTCAGTATGTGCATGTGACGGTGGATACATATTCTAATTTTTTTTGGGCAACTGCTCAAGCTGGTGAAAATGCCTCACATGTATGTTCTCATTTATTACATTGTTTTGCTGTAATGGGCCTGCCAGCACAGCTAAAAACTGATAATGGGCCTGCCTATCTTAGTCAATCTTTCAAAAAATTTTGCAGTGACTAGAATATTAAACATGTTACAGGAATTCCATATAACCCTCAGGGACAAGCGATAGTAGAAAAAAAGTAATCACTTATTAAAATAATGTTGCAAAAATAAAAAGGGGGAGATGGAGGAGAGTCTGCTAGGGACAGACTGTCTAGAGCATTGCTTACCTTAAATTTTCTTAATAGACAACAAATTTCTAATATCACAGCAGCAGAAAAACATTAGGATGTTAAAAAAAGGAATGAAAATGAAAAATGTGGACAACCTGTATATTGGAAAAATGAAACAACCAATAAAGGGAAAAAGGAGAGGTAAAATTTTGGGGCCGAGGTTTTGCTCTTATCATTACAGAAACAGGAGAAGAGCAATGGGTCCTCTCTAGAAGAATCAAGCCTAGAGTTGAAGATGCTGCCAAGACTTAAACTGTGCACATGGTGGTTTTACATTGGATTAATTATAGGTAAAGTATTAGGTCAAGGTAAGATACCACATCATAAATATACTTATTGGGCATACATAACCAACCCACCTCTTCTAGAGCTATTAATTTGGAGCGATGAGTCTTACCCAATTTATCTTAATCAATCTCACAACAGAATACTTAATGACAAATGGCATATTTGTCATGGGCTTACAGAGGTTGTGTTGTTTAATGATTCCTATGGAATTGTAAAGGTTTGGGCCCTTGTAGGGATGCCGAAACCTATTAAAAACACAACCATATCTTGGTTCATTAATAATTCAACCATAATCACTAATGACAGTAATCCTTATTTCTGGAATTTTGGTAATACAGCATTTATTAACAGCTCAATAATTTGGAAAAATCAAGGAAGATATATCCCACAACCATGGGACACTAAACTTAACAAAACTCAGTTATTTGTGGAAATTATTTTGGGGAACTGGTCCAATTTTTGAAAGGCAAGGCAACAAAACTAATATTACTATTTTAAAAAAAGAAAATCAACTCAATTTCTTACAGTATGAGTATGAGATCCTATAGTTTTATCATTGGAAAAGTAACCTTTGGTGAAAGGAACATTAATTTCTCTTTATTTACATGTCTTAAGAATTCATATTTGCAGGAAAATCAAACTCTTTTTATAGCAAGAAGAAGAAAAGGACTATGGTTACCGGTTAAGATGACCAGACATTGGCAGTAGTCTCCAGAATCCCAGTTACTGTGGCATTTACTCGACCATTATTTAAAAAGAACTAAAAGCCTGATTGGACTTTTAATAGCAGAAATTTTGGGACTGATTGGCATCATGACCGCTGCAGCTGTCACTGGCACAGCCCTGCATCAAGGAGTCCAGAATCAACAATATGTTAAGGATTGGCATAAAAATGCAAATGAGATGTGGCATAGCCAGTCTCACATTGATATGGAACTGAATAACCGTATGAATGATCTTGAAACAACTATTATACATTTGGGTAATCAAATTTATAATTTAAACTTGTTAAGAGTTCTTGAATGTGATTAGAATGAAAGTTCTATTTGTATTACTCTTTTCTTATAATAATAGTGAACATGATTGGGAGGAAGTGAAAAATCACTTGATTGGATATAAGCATAATGCTTCTATAAATCTTTTAGAATTGCAAAAGAAGGCATTGAGCATGTATCAAACGAATTGAAAGAAATCACTGGTGCAGCCGTTTCATTGGTGGAAACAAAAAACAGTTCAAATATCATTTTGGATTGGATTTGGAATTATTGTTACATGCGTTTTAATTGTATTGTCAAGGCTAGAGTAATTAGACCCGATAAATGCATTTATGTTAAGAAATTTGGCCATGAGAAACTAATTTTGCATTACTTAGTAGAAAGAGTCTACTAATAACCCCTTGATCTTAATACTAAATATCTGCACAAAAAATACTCATTAAAGGAACCTGAAGAAGCATAAATATTAATGAAAATGCCTTCCATGTAAGAGCTCAAAAGCTTGGCTGGTAGTCAATGACGGGTAAGATTCTCAGAGGAGGACAACCTAAGACAGGCACAGTCACAAGAGCCTATGGAAGAAGACAAGTGTGACAGGAGGTCACCTTGTATCAGCTTATATAATGGTTCTTATGAGCTTTAATTAATAAAAAAGGGGGAAATGATGGAGTTTCAATTAAAGGCCATGGCAACTGACAAGAAAAAAGGTCACCTTGGAATGTAATAAACAAGTTCTGGAGTCTCATGCTAACAGGAGCTGGGTGGGGAAACATCCTGAGCTTGCCTGTGAATTGCAGAAATGTAAAAGAGCTGAGTCATTGACCTTTAAGACTTGTTGATTTCAGTAAAATGTAACTGTCAAGTTATTGCCCTTGCACATGCTCACATGTATTTTCTTTGTTCTAAAGCCAAATAAAAGCCACAGTTTATGAGGTGGCTGGGCTCTTCTCTCCATATTGGACGGAGAGTCCCCTGATCCCAGTTTTTCTTCCCTTTGTCTTATTCTTTCTTTCTCATCCGCGGCACCATTTTCACAGACCCAGGTCCTGAACGCCAACACCCCACTTCTAGGTACATACACAGAAGAACTGAAAATAAGGACTAGATCAGATATTTGCACACCAATGTTCATAGTGGCCTTAATCACAATCAGAAGCAAGCCAGTGTCCAGCAACCAATGAATAAGTAAACAAAATGTGTTATAAACATACATTGGAATATTATTCAGAGTGAAAAGGAGTGAAGTTCTGATGCATGTGACAAGGATGAACCTCAGAGAGTGAAATTAGCCAGACTCAAAAGGCCAAACATTATATTTATCTCAGTGGTATGAAATAAGTAGAATAAACAAATTCATGGAGCCAGAAACTAGAATAGTGTTTACCAGGAAAGAGGGTGGAAGTTAGGAACAAGGAGCCAATGTTTAATTGCTACGGAGTTTCTTTTTGGGGTGATGGAAAAGTTTAGGTAATAGATGGTGATGATAGCACATTGTGAATGTAATTAATACCAATGAATACAACTTCCCTAATTTAAAAAATTACATTTAAAACAACATCAAATTACTAGAAATAACTAATAATAAAAATGTTCTTGAAAGGGTAAAGCCAAATATTGCAAAGATATTAATTTTCCCCAAAATTATCTATAAATGTAGTGAATCCCAATCAAAATCCCAGCAGGTTTTTCTATAGAATTTGACTTAAGAGATTCCACAATTTATATGAAAATGTAAAGAACAAAGAATAGCTAAGACATACTTAAAGAAGGGCAAGTGGAGGTGAAGAATGTCATAGCAACTTTATAAGAGCCACAAATTAGCACTACCCAAATATCTATTAAGGATACAATGGATTTTTAAAATTTGAGAATATTCATATAAGAGAATACTCAATAGCAACAAATAAAACTAATGACAGACACAAAAGGACAACTATTGTATCATCTCACTGATATACTTATAATAAGCAAATTCAGAGAATTAGAATCTAGATTATGGCTTAGCGGGGAATAAACAGGGTTCAGAGAACGGGGAGTTGATGCTTAATTTCAATAGAATTTCCAGTCACATCGATTGTAAAGGTTTGGAAATGGATGGTGGTGGTTATCGGTAGCACAATATTGTGAGTGCAATTAATAGCACCAAATTATATAGGTGAATGTGGTTAAAAGGGCAACTTCAGTTCATATATATAACGAGAGTAAAAATTAATTTTTAAAAAATGCATAGGACTATATAACACAGTGAATCCTATTAGAGACAAGGGACTACAGTTAACAGTACAAGTATAAGAATGTTCCTGCATGGATAATAACATTATGTATGATTTTAATACAAGGTATTAATAATAGGATGGAATATGGAAAAAAATACCTAATGTAAACTATGCACGATAGTTAATAGTACTATTTTTCTTTAAAGGAGGCACCAGGGATTGAACCCAGGACCTCACACATGGGAAGGAGGTACTCAACCAACTGAGCTACACCGCCTCCCCAATAGTACTATTTTAGTAATCTTTCATGAATTCTAACAAAGGTAAGCACAGTTTTTTAAAAAGTACAATTATTTTAAAAGTGCTGTTATCAATTGTAACAAATGTTCTACACCAAAACAAGGTGTTGGTTGTGAGGCAGTATATGGGATCCTGTATTTTATGTATGATTGTTCTATAAACCTACAACTTTTCTAATAATAAATGTGTGTGTTTATGTGCATAATATCCAAATCAATTATACTACTAGTAAATTGCCATATGAACATACTCCAAAAGCTCAGAAAGATATGTGCATGTACAAGAAAGTTCAATGTAACACTGTTTATAAAAATGAAAACTTGAAAGAACTAAAACATACAACCATACAACTGGATAGATTATTTGCACTGACAAAAAATGATAGACACAATATACTGTTAATTGGAAGAAGAAAGTTGAATAACATGTACAATGAGTGTGGGGAAAAAATATATAGACAATACATCAAATTGGCAATGTTCTACGACAGGGGTCAAAAATTATAGCATTTAGGCCAAAACTGGACTGCTATATATTTTTTTTTAATAAAGTTTTATTAGAGCACACTTCTGCCCATTTGTTTATGTATTATCTATGGCTACTTACCCATTACAATATAATGTTGAGTTGAGTGGCTGTGACAGAAACCTTATGGCCTGCAAAGCCTAAAATATTTACTTTCTGGACCTTTCCAGAAAAAGTGTCCTGACCCCGACTCTAGAAATGGGACTATAAATCTTCCAATTAATACTTATATTCTCTATTCTCTTTAGTTTTACAATAATCATTAATTAATAGAAATGAAAATATAAAGTCCTTAAATTAAATTCAAAAGCTTTCAACCACTTTTTTCATGTCTACTTAATTCATACACACTATAATAGTTAGGCTTATGAGTCAATTTGGCCAAGTAATGGTGCCTGACTGGTCAAGCAAGCACTGGCCTAACTGTTACTGTGAGAACATTTCATGAACTTAAATCATTAGTAATTTGATTGCATCTATGGCTGATGAAATTTACAATCAACTTAGGAGATTGTCTTCAGCAATGAGAAATTTACTCTATTTCCAGGTGGTAGGACTCCTCTGTCCCACATTGGCGGTTCCCAGGATCGAATCCCAGTGAAGACAGGAGAAGGATGAGAAGAGAGGGCAGAAAACAGACACAGAGAATAGCCAGTGAATGGACACAAAAAAACAGCAAAAACAGGAGAGTTGGGGGGGGGGTAAAAATGGATAAAAGTAAATAAATAAATAAATCGTTTAAAAAAAAAATAGAGAAAAGAACAGAAAACTTGAGCAGGGTCTCAGGGACTTGAGAGACAGCATGAAGCACACAAACATACACATCAGGAGTGTCCCAAAAAGAGAAGGGAAGAAAAACTGATGAAATAATGTATTAGTCAGCCAAAGGGGGTGCTAATGCAAAATACCAGAAATCTGTTGGTCTTTATAAAGGGTATTTATTTGGGGTAGAAGTCCACAGTTACCAGGCCATAAAGCATAAGTTACTTCCCTCACCAATTGCCACATGTTGGAGCAAAATGGTTGCCGATATCTGCGAGGGTTCAGGCTTCCTGGGCTCCTCTCTTCCGGGACTTGCTTGTCTCTGGGCTCAGCAACTCTATCTCCACAAGGTCAGCTATAGATTATGAGGCTCTCTAGGCTTTTTTCCTCTAGGCTTTTTTTTTTTTTTTTTTTTTTAGTTACATGCATTAATATTGAGGGTTTGACATATTGGTCTGTTTTCTTTTATTAGGCACTGCCTATGTTCTCGAGAGATTCTTGACCTTCTAATTGAGAACATAACAGGACTCCCCAGGATAGGAGCTTAATATTTTCTTGTTTATTGTGTGGGTCTCCACCCACTGAGATAACACCCTATAACAAGACGATCATTTACATATTCCGTAGAACCATGCCCCAGGTGTGCCTTATCCCACATGTCCCCCTACCACTGATACCCTGTACCAGTAACCTTCCCCTGCCATATTTGCCAAAAGAACATTCCACCATTGTAGTTTTAAACAGAGACCTACAAATCCGCAGAGTTCACCTGCCTTCCTCCAGCCCTCCTCCCAGTTCCATGGATAGTCATGGATGGATTTTAAATAGAAAACAATGATAATAGACAAAGAAGGATAAACAAAATGTGGTATGTACATACAATGGAATATCAATCAGCTGTAAAAAGAATGGAGTCTTGCAACATGGATGACCCTTGAAGACATTATGCTGAGTGAAATGAGCCAGACTCAAAAGGACAAATATTGTATAATCTCACTGATATGAAATACTTAGAATAAGCAAACTCATAGAGTTAGAGTCTAGGATATAGGTTCCCAGGGGCTGGGTTGGGGGTAGAGAGTTGGGAGTTAATGCTAAATTTGTGCAGAATTTCTATTTAGATTGATTGTAAAGTTTTGGAAATATGGCGATTATGGTAGCACAATACTGTGAGTGTACTTAACAGCTATGAATTCTATATGCAAATGTGGTTAAAAGGAGAAACTTTAAGTTATATATATGTTACAAGAATAATAATTAAAAGAGAAAACATGGGACTATAAAATACAGTGAACCCTAAAGTAAACAATGGACTATAGTTAATAGTACAAGTATAAAAAATGTTCTTTCATGAATTATAACAAATGTACCACACAGTATTAATAATAGGGTGGTATATGGGAAAAATACACCTAATGTAAACTATGAACTATAGTTAACAGTACAATTTTAATATTCTTTCATCAATTGTAATAAAGGTATCACACTAAAGCAAAGTGTCAAAAGTAGGGAACGCTGTATTTTCCCATGATTTTTCTATAAACCTACAATCTCTCTGATTTTAAAAAAAAAATTTTTTTTTTTAAGAAATAAGGAATTCAAAGGCAATTATACTTTAAAGAAAATTTTTAAATGGGAAAATGTTCTTTCTATTTTATGCAAGTGTATGATTTCTAGTACTTTTTCTTCCTATGAGAGATCTGGGAATATTTTAGCTTCAGCTCCTTGAAATTGGCTTTACTCAATCTATTGGATTCCCAGGTTGTATTAAGTCATAATCTCAAGTTTAAAACTCAAGAGGAAGTCAAAGGAGCTCCCACTATACAGATTTCTGGAAGCTTCTCTCTGAGTAACTACCTTCTCTCTGATACTCTGCTATGGAAATTCTAGCTGTCTTGGTCTCTCTGAACTCTCTTCCCTGACTCAACTCAGAAGAGCTCTGCTTGGGCTCCCCTTCTGTGCCCTGTTGTCAAGTAAATGCCTCAAGGTAGGAATCCTGGAGATTCCGGAGCTCATCCTCTAAGTTTCTCTTCTGTCAGGGACCACAGTCCTGTGTCCACTCGTATTCAACGTCTGAAAACAACTGTTCCATTTATTTTGCCTTATTTTTAGTTATTTACAAGAAAGGAACAAGACTAGTACCAATTTGTCTGACATGGTTAGAAGATGATAAAGTGTTCTAAGATTTTGTACATATTTGTTATTAATTAATTAAGAGAGTTCCCTCATATCCCTAGTTACTAAGTTTCAGTTTTTGAATCATTAATAGATGCCAAATATTATTATGTTTTTTACCTTTAGATTTTTTATCTAAAGTTCTAATGAAATAAATTGTATATATGAGTTTTCTAATATTAGATAATTATTAAATTCTTGAGACTAAAAAATTTTAAGAATATATGCAAATAGCAAGGTAACTGTATTAAGGACCTTAATCTTAAAATATTTTTGCTGCTTATTTTTTTACAAAAAGATATAGTACTTTTCTGGCTTTCCTCCTATCTCAGGTGCTGCTTCTTTACTATCTCCTTTGCAAGGGCCTCCATCTCTGCTCTACCTCTAAATTTTTCAGTGTTCCAGAGCTCATTTCTTTATCATTTCCTCTATCTAAATTATCTCATCCAGTCCAGTGACCTATAAATCTTGCCTATATTCTGCTGATTCCTAAATCAGCTGATTCCTACTCTTCCTCTCATGTATTTCTGACTCACATAGCCAACTAACTACCCAACTGAAATATCCACTTGGATATCTCATGGTTATATCAAATTTAACATTTCCAAAATAAAACTCAACACTTGGGTTCTACCTATCCATTGCCAATAATACCTCTATCCCTATCGCTACCCTCTACCTTCATGTTTCTACCTCAAAAAATAGCACCTCCTACTCAGATAAAACCCTAGGATTATACCTTGATTTATCTTTCCCTCACTCCCAAATCTAATCCATAAAAGCAAGTTCTGTATCTTTAACTCCTAAAAATATCTCAAATCTGTATATTTCTCTCCATCAACAGTGTTACCATACCAGTCTAAGCCACTATCATCTCTTACTTGGAATATTTCAGTATTATCTTCAATCTTGCCCTCTGTACTACCCCTATCATAATCCATTATTTTAAAATCTGCCTAAAACTCTGCAACATACTCTTATTGAACAAGAATAAATCCCTATTTCTTACTACAGTTTACAGGGCCCTATGTGATCTGAAACCTGAATTGTTCTCTGTTATTTCCAAACCTCATTCTCTGACTTGTTCATTTTGCTCCAGCCACTCTGTCCTCCTATTTGTTTCACTAATATACAAATCTCATTTGCTCCACAAGGCCTTTATTTTTGTACTTTCCTTACCTTAAAATGTTGTGACCAGATCCCAAAGTGGTTGGCTATTTCTCTTCATTCAAGTCAAGTGTCACTTTATCAGAAGTCTTCTCTAAACAATAATGTTGCACTCCCTCTAAAGTTATTCCCTCTTCACCCTTGTAACTTTACCCCACTTTTCTTATTCTAAAATATCTGACCTAGTTTTATTTATTAGATACTTCTTTATTATTTGTTCTCTCTTCCATGACAGCAGACACTTATTCACAGGTACATCCCTAGACTCTAGACAGTGTCTGGCCTATGGAAGACAAACAATAAAGAGGTAATGAATTGATTAAAAGAAATAAAAAAAACTCTTCCCCAAATCAATTTTTATTGCCCTTTCTTTCTATGCAAAAGCACATTTAATCCTATCCTCTTTTAAGAAATTTTACAAATCTACCCTACATTTTTATTTCTATCAATCCTATACCTAACACATTGTATTTATAGCATATATATATATATATTTTTTTTTTTTAATGCATATATGTGTATTTGCTTACAAAAATGTTGTTTATATATATATATATATATATATATATACATATATTTTAAGAGGTGCTTAGATTACCCAAAATATTACATGGAACCCACTGGGATTCCCATGTTGCCCACCTCCCACACCTCCCATCACATCCCACACAAACATCTCCCACAGTGTGGCCCACCACCCTCCATGAACTTATACATCCTGGAGCCTTGCCACCAACCATAGACCACAGTTCACACTGTAGACCACACTCTCTCCCACTCAGTTCTGAGTGGTGTGTGCTGATTTAAAATGGCCTACATCCGTTGCCACAATGGTACTCAGGACAATCTCCACCTCCCAAAGAAGCCACTGTATTTCAACTGCTCGTCCCCTCCCTACCCCAAAAGTGTCAAGTGGCCACTGGCTCCACCTCATTGTTATAATTTCTTGTATTTATAGCATATATTATACTTGATTACAAAGTATATAAAAATCTTCTATTGAAATTTTCTGCATATTACTCTATTCTCCCAATCAGACTACAAACTGATTGAGGAAGCTTATTTTTTACTTCTTCTTTTTTAAATATCTTAGCATCTGTTCTAGTTTGCTAAAGCTGCTCAAGCAGATATCATAAAATTGGTTGGCTTTTAACAATGGGAATTTATTAATTTACAAGCTTACAGTTTTGAGGCTAAGAAAAAATGTCCAAATCAAGGTATCATCAAGGCAATGCTTTCTCCCCAAAGACTAGATGCAGGCAAACCTGGACTCCTCTGTCACATGACAAGGCACATAGCAGTGTCTGTTGGTCTCTCCCTTCTCTCTTCCAGGTTTCTATGCTTTCAGCTTCTTGCTTCTGTGGTTTTCTCTCTCTTTGTCTGAATTTCATTCTCTTATAAAGGACTCCAGTAAGAGAATAAGACCCACCCAGAATGAGGTGGGTCAAATCTTAAGACTACTTATAATGGGTCCACACCCACAGGAATGAATTAACTTTAAGAACATACTTTTCTGGGGTACATACAGCTTCAAACCATCACAGCATCTAAGATAGTACTAGTCAGGTAGGCAGTACTCAATAAACATATCATGAATGGATAGTTTGTGGAAATGCTTCAAACCAAACATTCAAGTATCTAAGTTTATCTACCCCATTAAAAGCAAAACTCTAGAGCAACTATGTTTGACTAAACAGTATCACAAATTTAAGTTTGAAATATTTTAACTACATAATATAAAATCATTATGGTCTAACTTCACTGATTTAAAAGTATATTATAGGGAAGCGGCTGTGGCTCAATCAGTGGGGCTCCCGTTTACCATATGGGAGGCCCCGGGTTCGGTTCCCGGGGCCTCCTGGTGAAGGCAAGCCCGCCCGCACGGCGTGGTTAGCTGACCCAGCGAGCACAAGCAGCAAGGGGGGGATAAATGAATAAATAAAAAATAAAAAAATCTTTAAAAAAAAAAAAAAAAGTATATTATAGGAGGCGGATGTGGTTCAAATGGTTGGGTGTCTGTCTCCCATACGGAGGGACCTGGGTTCGATCTCCAGGACCTCCCGGAAAAAATTTTTTTTTAAATTTTTAAAAGTATATTATAAAAATTAACTTGAACATATGTAAAGTATTAATAACACTACCATATAAGAAGGAAGACACAATTTATTATAAAATGCTTTAAAATCTATTATCTCAGAAGCCTATTTATTTTTAATTATTCACACAAATATAAGCTTTCCAGTTATGCAAAATACAAAGATGGCTTCACAAACTTAATAAGATAGCTAAATGAATATATTGAGTTTTTTTTTTGCTTTTCTACAGAGACATGCTCCCATCTCTATGCTTATTTTTCTGGATTATATAAATTAACCAATTGTTTCTTTATCTATGCTTATTTTCTTGGATATACAAATTATACTGTATTTAGCAACAGCAATTTTATCTAACAGATGTACAACTATTCTTCCAAACAAATAATTAGAGATAAATTAAACTAAAGCTTTAATTATAATAATCAGTCTAAAAATATTGGGTTTCCTATAAAGGAGATTAAATCTCTAAATGCAGGGCACAAAGTGATTCATGCACGTGTTTTAATATTAAGAGTAAAAAAATATGTATAATTTATACCTACAGTAAAAGAATAAAAAAAAAAAAAAAAACCTGTGTCAGCCTTAGGAAACAAACAGCCCTATCAAGTGACCAACTAGAAAAGATTCATACTAGAGGTGCAATAAATAAGAGTAATGATGACAACCATCTCCCATAACTACATTACAGCCCATTGTCCACATCTGATTATACTAGTCTAGACCTCGGATAAACACATTCATGCAGTTTTACCAAGATTCTAATATTACAGCTATGTTTTCTGGGCTTTCTGTGATGCCCATTAGTAGCCAATGTTTTCTACTAAAATTTTCCCATTGAGAGAAAATGAAAGTTGCCACTTTTCTGCATCCTAACAACTAAGAATGTAGAAGCAATGTTCCTGAGCTGGCAATCTTTCTAACATTGTAATTTGACATTAACTACATTGAAAGATCACAAGCCAAACTAAGGGGAGAAATGTTTCCAAAGTCTTCAGTAACATGTAAACTACTAAAATTTCACTTCTCAGATTACCACCTAGATAGATTAATATAGTCCTTATCTTATATTGTAGAATTATTACTCAACTCTCTATGTACCTACCTCCTTCCTCACATCTCTTTGTCTCATAGTAGTATAGAGCCTAGAAAGGAAGCAGAACGGCCAGTTTGCAAACTACCACATGTTTTCTATGAAACAATTCCTTAGGACTAAGAAAGAATTGTTTCTCAATAATGTGCACATAAAAAGAGAAAGATTATCAGATGCAGAAAATCACTGAAAGAGATGGCTGTGATGACTGCCCACTTGGAATTCACTTGAGGATTTTCTCTGTTGCAAAACATTCACAACCTTCTCTTTTTGTATAAACGCCTTTGTCCCTTCATTGCCAATGGCATTTCCTTAGCATTTCCAAGGAACTCATCCTTTTAGGTTCTACTGTGACTACCTATTTAAATATATAACATCCTATGCCCAGTAGTCCTTATTCTCCTTTTATTTATTTTTTTTTTAATTTTAACTTCCTCATAGCATTTATCACCCTCTACCATAATATAAACCTTTTTATTTCTTGTCATTTTTGCCAATTATAATAAGTTGTATAAAGGTAGGGATTTCTATTTTATCCTTTGCTAAACCCCTGGAGCCTAGAGCATAGGCCATTACATAGATGTGTGCATAAATATCTCCTAAATAAATGAATGAAGTGAATGTCTCTATCTTCATTTTATTTTCACTTAACTCTTCTCAAACTTTGGCTTTCCCCTACTTTTCTCCCATCCCTATTTTTCTCCCCTTTCTCTCTAGTCATTTTCATATAATATAATAAAATGATTCTATTTATATATAAGCTGTTGTAGTTAAAAACAACAACATCAAAAACAACTGTAAAGGCCATGAAACTCATACAAACATAAGCACATACAACAAGCATGCTGGATCCAATCCACCTTATCCCAAAGTTATATAAATTTGGCCAGGCAAAGAAAAGCCAAACAACAAATCCTATACTGCCAAACATTTATTGAAATCTACTAGAATTTAGATTGTTAGGGGGTGAAAAATCACAATTCAAATGCAGCACCATTTTTTCACATTAGTGGGGGGGGGGGGAATTGTTTGAATATGAAATTACAAATAAAATTTCTAAAACAAGACTCTAATCTGTTAAACTCAGCATGTTATATAAATTACCTAAAAAAATTAAAAGCAAAAAATAACTTGTGTATATGATTCTTTTAAACCAAAAAATACATGATGAAAATAGGAAACTATGTTCATCCTCATTAAAGGGATAAAATTCTAGTTCTTTTTGATAAGCCATTGTCGTGGCTGGAAGCTGTATATACCCCAGAAAAGCGTGTTCTTAAATCTAACTCATTCCTGTAAGTTTGAACTCATTTTAAGTAGGACCTTTTGATGAGGTTACTTCAGTTAAGGTATGGCCCGGCCCAATCAGGATGGATCTTAATCCTATTACTGGAGTTCTTTTAAAGAAAGGGAAATGAAATTCACACAAAGTAAGAGAAAGCCACAGGAAGCAAGAAGCTAAACATCAAGGGAACCCGTAAGGGAAGGGAGAGTCAGAAGAGGCCACTGTGTGCACTGCCATGTGAAGAGGAGGCAAGGACCAAGGATAGCCAGCAGCCAGTCCCAGAACACGAGTCTTCAGGAATAAAGCATCACCTTGATGACACCTTGATGTGGACTACTTTTAGCCTCAAAACCCTGAGCAAATAAATTCCCATTATCTAACCTGACTCATTTTACGGTATTTGCTCGAGCAGCCAAGGAAACTAAAACAAACATTAAATCTTCCCAAAATGAAAAGCATTAACTAAGATAATGTTTAAGAAAAAAAATAGCACATACCTCATTTTAAACCTCCTACAAAAAGTTCTATATTGATTCCATCCAGGGTTGGAATAAATAGAGGATGAAAGTCTCATTTCAACAAATCCATGGAACAATGACCACTGACTCTACTCCCAAAATAAGATCATATTTAAGCAACAGTTCATAAAATTTATTATACTTACAATTTTTAAAATTTAGCTGAAAAACATTTGGCTTTTTAAGTAATACTCCAGGGTTTCCAAGAGTATATAATTCAGATTTTGTCTCCCATTTTTATAGACAAGACTAAATTGTAGTCACAATGCTTACATAAGTCATCCAAATACTTTTGTCTTTTTACCAAAATATAACCCAAATCCAAAATACAAATGATAATGATCAAAGAAGTCAGAATTAAACTAATTTTTACCCTCCCTCTTTCCTTCTTTTTCCCTTCTCCCTCTTCACCTTTCCATCCATCCATTCATTCTTCTACTCACTCACTCCACAGACATTTATTAGGAACCTATGATATATAGAGATGAAAAATGTAGCAGCTAAACGAATGGTCAGAAAGCAGAAGTGCAATCTAAGCAGTTGAATTTTGAAAAGACAGACAAGTGTATTAGAACTAGACACATAGTGTCTTTTATGAGGGCTATTTACATACTCTGGTACAAGTTTGAGTTATTGCTATAATAACTATCCCTAGAGGGTAATTACACAATAGGTCCAGTAGTATGTGGAATAATCTGTCCCTTCTGTGCTTTTTTTTAAAGCGTAAAACCCTAGGAGGCTTTAGGAATTCTCAAAATTTATGTTTAGTGAAATAAACCCCCTATAATTATAGGAAATTTTATTAATTACTGATGTATTTAGAACACTACAAAATTCAAGACGAAATTTAAATCTTAAAAATTTTAACAAATGTTTAGTTTACTACTTCCTTGATTTTTGCAATCAGAAATTTTTAAAACTTTATCAGCAATGCAATCATGTATGCTTTTTACTTTAACAGATAAATAAAATAGAAACAATGCTGAGAAATTAAAAGAAATTTTAAGAAATAACAAGAAAGACAAGAAACTTTGTAGGATTCCTTGTCAATTTTAAGGTATAAGAATTTTACTGATATGAAATTTGTGCTGCTTTTCCAGAATTTTAGAGTATAATAACAAAAACAGGAAGGAACACCTAAATATATAAAATAGGAAGGATGATCATATTTATCCATTGCCTGGTTCCCTCTAACTGAGAGACACGAGACAAACAAGTTAAGTTTTTGTTTTTTTTTTACCGGGAGGTCCCGGGGATCGAACCTGGGTCCCTCCATATGGGAGACGGACGCCCAACCATTTGAGCCACATCCGTCCCCTAAGTTAAGTTTTAAGACAACAAATCAACATCAACAAATCATTACAAATTTCACTGAGTATTATCTCATAGAGCAGCTAGCTGCCTTGTTCACAGCTGCCCAGTATAACACTGGAGCTTAAAATGCTCTATTAAATTTTAGAAAGTGACATCACTAAGGCCTCTATAAATAATAGGAATAAGAAGAAAAGCAAAATATGAAATTAAACCCACTCCTTTAAATGAATGAGAAAAGACAATGAGAGAATAATCATTGACAAAGAATTGAATTTACAAATGAAAGCAACAGTCCTACTGGAATTTGCTTAATTAAATATATTTTAAGGTGAATGAAAAGCAACTAATATAAAGTCAAAACAACTATGCAAATTAACTGAAGCCTAATTAATTTTAATAATACATTTGAATTAGTACAACACTGAAACTTCATATTCCATTCAAGAAAGTCAAATGAAATAGTGATAACTACACATTATTTTCCTACTAACGTAGTACACCATAGCACCAAAGAATCTAAAAAAGTCTTTACTATTCTTTAAATAAGTTAAAACTGTTTAAAGAAAGTTGTTTTCAAAAAGAATACAACAATTCTAGATCAATTATTTGCATATTTAAAAAGTAAAGAGCAATGATGATGATGATTCAATTTATCACAAAACACCCATAAACAAAATTATCATTTAGGAATAACAATGTTCTTGCTCACAAATTGTAGAAATTTAATTTTTTTCAAAACAAATTTTTATTAAGTATGTGTAATTTCCTTTCTCTTGGTAAAAATACTCAAAGAACTATCACTCAGTAATTACTGATTATTTTAGCACTAGAAAATAAATTTATGTTTAAAATGGAATGTTGTTGACATGAAACATATCAATAATTGAAATCAAAGCAATATATTTACAGAGCAGTAGCTTATCAATTAAACACATAGGTTAAAGAGGAACATTTCTACCAAACAATTACTTAGGTCTGACCTAAGTAATTGATTTACTAAAGATACCCATGAAATCTGATAAACTTTATGCTATAGTATCAGTCTATAAAGGGTCTTCAGGTTATTTACACTAATAAAACATTAGTCAAGGGCCAAATTTATAGCAGCTATTCTATAAATGAGGTGACAGCAGGTCAGAATTACATAATATTAAAAAAAAAAAGTTGCAGTGAAACGCTACAGTGAAAAGACAATCCATGTCACTACTCTTCTTGTCACTGAAATTAAGTCCAGTTAAGTGAACACAAGAAACTTCTTCACAAATACTACTCTTAAAAAATTATTTCTCATTAAAAAACTCATTTATTCCCATAGCATTATGTATGTATAAAAGGAAAGCCAAATCTACTGATTTAGAAAAATAAACCTCTGAATTGTTCCTTAAAAATAAATACTATCCATTAAATAATGAGGTTGTCCATTTCCCACAGAGTAAATTTGCAAAGGTTCTACACAAAATCTTTCTCTACATTATTACTCTGATTTTATTTTCTACTTCTCTCCCCTTTCATCACTTTGTTTGCACTATTTTTGGTCTCCTTTAAGTTTGTCAATGAAGCTCTCATTTTAGGGCTTTCCCACTGACTATTCCCATATCCTTGAAATGATTTTTCTCTACATACCCCCATGGTCAATTCCCTCACAAATCTTTCCTCAAATGTCACCTGGTATGAGTCCTAATCTCACCACCCTATTTGAAAGTATAACCCATGCTAACCACTTATACCTCCCTCAACAATACATTCCCTCACCCTGCTACACATTTGTCTTCCACAGTACTTACCTCTTCCACATGTTATATAACTAACTTACTTAATGTGTTTATTGGTCAATGCCTATAAGAATGTAAGAAATGTATTTTTTTATATACTGCTGTATCCCTAACATCAAGAACAATGTCTGGCACAAAATCAGTGTGCAATAAATATTGGCTGAATGAATGAATAGATGAGGAAACTGAGGCCCAAAGAAGTAAAAGTACTTGCCAAATATCAAAGCTGAAACTTGAACCCAGGGTTAACTTTAAAGCTAATGCTCTTAATCATGAGGTTATATTGCCTCATCTTTCAAATGTAGTAACTTTCATAATTATTACATGCTAATCAAAATCTCCTTTTATAAATTTTTTTTAAAAAAGGAAACAAGAAATTTTTTTAACAAATAGACCCTATAAATCATAGAAAACCCGTTAGTGTTTTGCACTAAGTAGACATATTCGTAATAGCTCTTGCTACCTAACTCTTCTTTTTCTATATATAAACTCTAACAGCATCCAGTATATCAGTATTATAATTCAGCCAAAGTGTCATTCATTTTTGATGAATAAACACTTTAAAGTTTGTGCTAAAAGTAAGACCAAAGTATTACTCACACATTGAGAAATATTTATTGATTGCCTACCACATGACAGACTCTAGCTTGCAATTTAGTCATAATTTTCATATGGATCACTGCAATACCCCTGCTACTGTTCTTCTTGCTTCTGATCAGGTCTCCTTTCCTTCAACCCAGCTATCTTTCCAAAACCAAAACAGCATAATGATACTCCTTTGCTTAAAAATCTTTCAAGACTTCCCCATGCCTTTAAGTTAAAGTCTAAAAATACTATGATCCAAATACTTAATTGGATTTCAACAATTCAGAAACACACAAATGCTTTTCATACATACATCCTCCCATTTATCCAAAATGGCCCCTTATCCAGAGTCTACATCTACTAATACTTTGAAATACATCAGAAGAATCATGGCCTTTGGGTAGTATTACCTGACTTTTGTATACTAAATTAAGGATTCTTTCTCTTTCTCTGTGCTTTCTTGGTATCCTATAATTACATACCTCTATCACAAAATGTAGCACAATGCATTATAACTGTAGCTTTATTTATTTGTTTGCAATACTAATCTGTTAGCATCTGTAATTAATGAATAGAAGAATTTTAGTATTTAATATTAAAGTTAATAGTATACTTTTCTTCCTTTTCTGTACATTATTAACAAGAGAGGCTAGACTCTAGTTACTAAGACTTTAGCATAATGTATTATAATTACTGCAGTGATAAGGTCAGTCTTCCAATAACACTAGCCAGAATGCTATGAAACAATATTATTGCTCAGAATGCTATTTCCAAGGGCTGCCTTTTAATCTATAACCTTAATAATCTATAAACTTTTAATCTATAGTTCTGGAACATAAGTTCCATTAACCCAAAATAATCTGCCACTAAACATTCATAAAGTGGTCACTCATCATTTACTCTCTTACCTTTTAATATTTTCACTCTCAAACTTATTTTCTCCCTTATAACCTTCTTTTCATCTTTGTACTTTTTTTTTCCTTTTCTTTCCCATGACTCAATTTTCTTTTCTTGAATCCTTCTGTCTCTGTTCTTTAACTAAGTGAAAACCATACCTACTTAATTCTTCCTCCTCATTCTCATCAGGACAAAAAACAAATTTGTCCCCTCTTCCCCTTATAGTCAGTCCATGACCTAAGAAATAATACAGACATCTTAGTCTATTAGCCGTACAAACATATCAAAATTTTATAGAAAGTACTAACGAATATCATTTTTCCTTCTATCTGTTAATATAATAATCTCAGTTTTCTTTTGCCAAACTTAGGAACAATTAATGAAAAATAAAAATGAGAATTTAATCATTAAGCATGTTACCATTAAGAAAATCATAAAATGTTTGAATATTGATATCAGAGAGCTCTGCTACATTACTGAAGTTGAAAATAATAAACACAGTACCACAAAATATCTGTTCAAATGACAAAAATACAGTAAGATTTTAAAGTAAAATATAAATAGATATAAAATAGATTACCTTCCTTCATTGACAAGTTCAATAAAAGCAAGACCTGCATTCTTCTGAATAGAATTCTGCCACTCCTAAAAATTAGTAGAAAACAGTTGATGAAATTTCACTCATTAGATTATTTCTCTTAAAACAGCAAAAATGAAAAACATCATCATATCAATTTCATACCTTATCTCTGAAAGGCAAGGTGTTGTCAATGTACACTAAACAAGTCAGCAGTGGTTTGATTCAATATAAATTAAATAAGCCTAACTATATTTACATTGCACTATTCTATACCATTATACATTAATTTAACTGAAATAGTTTCAAATCATGCAATGGTATAAAGCGGTTAAACAATATCCAGTAACTATATAACTGAGGAATTTTTAAGTTCACCCTTTCGAAAAAACTATGACAGTCTAAAGAGATTTACTAGAACCATTAATCGTATGTAATATTACAAATATACCCATGGATAATATAAATTTCATCTACAGGTTGATCTCTGCAACCATATACTCAAATTTCCTATTTTAAAATGACAACAAAACAAGAAAGGAAATCTTCCTTGATTACATTAATGTCATTAAAGAAAAAAGAAGGCTGTTGAGTTACTGGTACAAATTATGACCCAGATTCAACTACTTGAAGGTAACAAACTCATGACTGGTTTAAAGTATATCTGTCAGAGCCTTCTTCTACAGTACCAGAACATTACAATTTAATCTCCCCATCTCAAGGTCAGCTGATCAACAACTTAACTCCATCTGCAAACTTAGTTCCTCTTTCTATGTAAAATAACATTATTCAGAGTTTCTGGAGATTAGGATGTGAACATCTTACAGAGTGCGTTATTCTCCCTAACTGCAGAAACCCTATAAAAGCATAAGCATGAAATCCTACACAGGAGAGAGGGACTGGGTGGCATGGAGAACTTGAGAATATTGTAAACTTTGGGCACTATACACATTATGGAGAATCAAAGAAGTACACCAACAAGTGGAAGACTACTGAGCACAAAGTCAACTATCATGCTATAACAAAAGTCACTATTTACATGTTTATCTTTCCATATGGTGGGAGAGCTCTTTAAGGATAATGCCCTTAGATTTAGTTCCTTGTTAATTAAATAGCCCCAAGAGATATTTGTTGAACTTGGTAAACCTGAATTCCAGCAACTTAATGGAATAGCTATTAGAGCATTTTGCTTATTTTAATCACAGTTCTAAATTTAGTAATTTGCATTTAACCCCTCTTAGAGACCAAAAGAAAAAAAAAAAAAACCTTAAGAATAGGATGTATTTTATGCTTCAGCTTTGTATTTGCCACCATGTTTTCCTGGTAACAGATACTCTTAGAACATAGTGAATTAAATAGAGAGTACACCATAAAAAGCCATTATAGGAGCAGATGTGACTCAAGCAGTTGAGCACCCACCTCCCACACAGGAGGCCCCAGGTTCAGTTCCCAGGTGCCTCGTAAAGGGAAAAAAAAAAAAAAAAAGGCAGACAATGAGAAAGAAAAAAAAAAAAAAAAGAGTACACAAAGAGCAAAAACAATGAGCAAACAGACAAAGGAGCCATGGGGTGGGGGGAGAGCCATTATAACTTTTTACACAGGAAAATGGTATGTTATTTTAAAGACCTATTTGACAGTAGAAAGCTAGGTGAAAATTTTAAGGTCATGGAAACTAGCCAAAATGTTGCCTGAATCAGCCAGAAATAGTGGGATGAAAGCACACACAAAAAAGGAAAGATCAACAGAAATAAAGAGCAAGGGTGAAAGCCAAAAATAATTTCAAAGGAAGAATTAACAGAACTTTCACTCAGGCATCATTTCATCTGATTCTTTCAAACCATCTTGTGAGAGAGATGGTCCAGATACCATTATTGTTAACTACTAATTTTACAGATGAATGAACTGAAGCTCAGAAGTTCATGCCAAAAGGAAAAATAAATCTCTTGAATGTCCAACTGATGATTCAAATCTAGGTTTTTTTACTATAAAACACATGCATTTTCCAATTCTATTATGTTGGTTGTCAGTCCTGACAAAACAGGATAAATCCTAGTCATATTAATTTAACACCCATTATCCGGGAGCCTAAAATGTACCAAGCTTTCTACAAAGTGTTGGGATTTACAAAAAATAATAATAATAAAAAAACGAACAGTAACCACAAGGAGCACACAGCCTATCAAATAAATATTATAACCCATGATGATGAGCACAGTAGAAGAATGTACCAATGATGAAAGTAGCAGAAAACAGAGCATTATTTAATCTATCATAGGAGAGAAGGAATTCAAGGGGATATAGTGCCTTAATTATGTTTTAAAGGTTGAACAAATTAACAAGGATAAAAAGTAATAGTGTGCTCAAAGGTCAACAGCTGTTAAACATGAAATTTGGAAGAAACTTTAAATAGTTGGGAATTATAATGTATTTAAGGGATGGTGAAGTGTGCTAAAAAGTTAGGCTACAGAGAAAGGGACCAGATTAAGAAGGGAAAACACTTTGAGAGGGGTAAGGGGAATCCAGATAATAGAGTGAGGGATTTCACCTAATGAGTTAAACTATATTTAAGAGATAACTAGGCACTTAATTAGAAATGTACTATTGGCAAAGAGTACTAAAACATATCCATCAATCAAAATGTAAAAATATGAAACTAGGAATCAACAGCATAGAGGCGGTATTTGCAGTCCTGAAAACAGGTAAATTTTCCATGGAAAAATGTATGCTAGGGTAAATAAATAATACAGGTCAGAGAACTGAAAATTGGGGCTCAGTGGGTGGCCATAATTAGTGGAAGCAGTACCAGGCTGGGGAGGAAGGACAGCAAAGGTGACCAAAAAGAGAGATTTTTGCTCTTATTTAAAAATAAAAAATAAAAAAGAGGGATGTATCACCACAGAAATGAGGGAAAAAAAGAATTCAGTAAATAGTAAGTAGTTCAATAAGCTTAATAAGTAGAGTATATTGGAGCACAAAATTAGAAAAAAAAATGACTAAGACACCAGAAAGACCATTCAATTTGGCTAGAAAACTTATGAGCTGAAAACTATAATTCAGTAGCCTAAAATTATTAACAGAGGTTATAAATTTATTACAACTATATTTTTATGAATATGTCACCCCTTTAAAAACATACAAACGAAGTCACCAGAATATGTACAAATGAAAATTTTAATCCTCTTATCAAAACATGTTAAATAAGTGTTAATTCAATAAAGCTGAACCTGCATGAAGAAAAATGTAGCTAAATTTGAGAAATGTCAATGTATAGGCATACTTGGGAGATATTGCGGGTTCAATTGCCAACCAATGCAACAAAGCAAATATTGCAATAAAGCAAATCACACAAATTTTTTGGTTTCCCAGTGCATATAAATGTTATATTTACATTGTACTGTAGTCTGATCAGGATGGTGGTTGCTAAAGGTAGGGGTGGCTGTGGGAATCTCCTGAAATAACCTAACAACAATGAAGTTTGCCACACTGACTTGACCTTTCACAAAAGATTTCTCTGCAGCATGAGATGTTGTTTGATAGCATTTTACTCACAGTATAAATTCTCTCAAACTCTGGCACTGCTTTATCAACTAAGTTGATGTAATATTCTAAATCCTTTGTTGCCATTTCAATGATATTCATATCATCTTCACCAGAAGGGGATTGCATCTCAAGAAAACACTTTCTTTGCTCATCCATAAGAAGCAACTCCTCATCCATTCAAATTTTATCATGAGATTGCAGGAATTCAGTCACATCTTCAGGCTCCACTTCTCATTCTAGCTCTCTTGCTATTTTCTACCACATCTGCAGTTACTTCCTCCACTAAAGTCTTGAACCCCTCAAAAACATCCATGAGGGTTGGAATCAACTTCTTCCAAACTTCTGTTAATACTGATATCACAAATGTTCTTCATGGCATCTAGAATACTGAATCCTTTCCAAAAGGTTTCCAATTTACTTTGCCCAGATCCATAAGAGGAATCACTATCTATGGCAGCTAGAGTCTTAAAAGAAATGTATTCTTAAGACCTGAAAGTTGAAATGACTCCTTGATCCATGGGCTGCTGAATGGATGTTATGTAGCAGGCAGGAAAATATCATTAATCTCATTGTACATTTCCATCAGAGCTCTTGGGTTACCAAGAGCATTGTCAATAAGCAGTAATCTTTTGGAAGGAATTTTCTTTTCTGAGCTCCAGGTCTCAACAGCAGGCATAAAATAGTCAGTAAATCATGTTGTAAACAGATATGCTGTCGTATAAAGCTTTGTTGTTTCATTTATAGAGCACAGACAAGGACATGTATCATATGAATATAAGAGTCCTAGAATTTTCAGAATGGTCAATGAACAGTGGCTTCAACTATATCAGCCGTATTAGCTCCTAACAGGAGAGTCAGCCTGTCCTTTGAAGCTTTAAAGCCAGGTATTGACTTCTCATCTCTAATATGAAAGTCCTAGATGACATATTCTTCTCATAAAAAACTGTTTCATCTACACTGAAAATCTGTTTTTTAGTGTAGCCACTTTTATCAATGATCTTAGCAAGATCTTCTGGATAACTTACTGTAGTTTCCACATCAGCACTTGCTGCTTCACCTTACACTTTGATATTACAGACATGGCTTCTTTCCCTAAATCTCATGAGCCAACCTCTGCTAATTTCAAACATTTCTTCTACAACGTCCTCAACACTCTCAGCCTTCATAGAATTGAAGACAGTTAGGGCCTTGCTCTGGATTAGGCTTTGACTTAAGGGAATATGGTGGCTGATTTGCACCATATCAGCATTAAGTCTGTTTCACTTTCTTATCATTCATGTGTTCACTTGAGTAGCACTTTTAATTTCCTTCAAGAACTTTTCCTTTGCATTCACAACTTGGATAACTATCTGGTGCAAGAGGCCTAGCATCAGCCTATCTCGGCTTTCAACATGCTTTCCTCACCAAGCTTAACTGTTTTAGCTTTTGATTTAAAGTGAGAGATGTGAGATTCTTCCTTTCACTTGAACACTTAGAAGCCACTGTAGGGTTATTACTTGGCCTAATTTAAATATTGTTGTGTCTCAGGGAATAGGCAGGCCCCAACAGAGGGAGAGAGATGGGGAAACGGCCAGTTGGTGGAGCAATCAGAACACACACAACATATATGAATTAAGTTCACCATCTTATATGGGAGTGGTTCAGGTTCACAGCACCCCAAAACAATTACGATTGTAACATCAAAGATCACTGATCACAGATCACCATAACAGATATAATAATGAAAATGCTTGAAATATTATGAGAATTACCAAAATGTGACAGAGACATAAAAGTGTGTACATGCTGTTGGAAAAATGGCACCAGTAGACTTGCTCAACGCAGGGTTATCAGAAGCCTTCGATTTGTAAAAAATGCAATATCTGTGAAGTGAAATAAAGTGAAGCAGAATAAAACGAGGTATGCCTGTATGCATATACATAAATATAAAAATATATACAAATATATATATATATATTTTTTAAAGGTGTAGAATTATATACATGATCTTAAAGTCCTGAAAAACTAACTCCCTTGTATTCTGACCATGTAATATTCCTAAACTGGTCTCTTTGTACTTTCATAAAGCCTCAAAAGACCAAGTGAAGCTACTTCCCATTGCTTGCCACAAAGCATATTCATATTTTCTGAAAAAAAAAAAACTTTTATAGAGTTTTAAATTCCATGCAATTTCATCCCTGATGGCTGCTCTGTTTATTTTTTTTTTTTTAGTCTCATCCTTTCTCTTCTACTTTCTCCATTTTATCCGTACTGTTGCACAACTTTCTTTTGGGTTTTGAAAAACCAAGGTAGCCCTCAGGACTAAACATCTGTATGCTGTTCTATTCCATGAATATTCCCAATATGATCATACTAGCAAAACATATTCAGTAGAATTAAAATGAAATATAGAATCAGTCAGACATTTGAGGTTGGTCATTAGCTAGACTTAGCAGAGATGATAAAGTAATGTGCTGTTGAGGAAAGAGCAATAAACAAGTCATAAGATCCATGTCCTCAATCTGATTCTAACACTAACAGGATATGGTCTTGGACAGATCACTTTACATCTCATGTCTTACATAATCCTCCTAAGAAAATTCATTCCAGCTATGAAATGATATGGTCTATAGCTTACAAACATTTAGAAAGTCATGACTCAATGAGTTCACTCTCAAAATTCACAGTTGCCACACAACTGAAACAATAACATAGAGATTGTTCTACTTCTTTCACTGCAGTAAATCAAGTCAAGCATAAAATAGAAATACCTCTCTAAATTAAAATTCTTTTCCTTTCATAAAAATGAAATAGACAGGGAAAGCAGATCAAATTCCATGGAAATTTGCATCCAAAGGTAAGGAATCAAATTCCAAAGGGAAGGCATGAATCTCTGAGAGAAAGGCCTGTGCCATGTCCCCATCTCTTCTCAGAAGTAGGAGGAAGAAGACAGAGACAAGCAGAAACCCCAGATAAGTTTTTTTTTATCCTGGTATAGAGGATCCTACACCTCACTTTCCAGGCAGAGGGAGGGGGATGCCAAGCCTCAAAGAGTTACCATAAACCTAGTAATATACAGGAATAGTTAGACAGATTTAATGACAGATGGAAATAAAACAGGTTCAAATTTTTTCTTGTGCTAGCAAAAGTCAGAAAATTATCCAAGAAAGATGTAGAAATAGCTAAGACTTTAAGGGAATGAGGAGAACATGCCTATGACCTTTGAAGATAGACAGCAAAGGATCAGAATGGACTGCGATACCTCAGGGGATGCTAGAGTCAAGAAGCAGTACCCTATGGCCACTCTTCAGCTCTTACATCCAATACAGCACCTGGAAATTAGATATAATGTCAGAGTATGGGGAGGCAAGACTTTAAATTAAGTAAGTTTTCAATAAACTCACTTAGTTGAAGGAAAAGCTAAAAATGGGACTTAAAGTTCAGGAAAAGAAAAAAATCAGGAAAAAAGTCAAGTGGGACTGGTATCAAGTATATAATACTTAAGATCAGTCATTTTATTTTAAAGGTATTTGCTACTCATATTTTTCTCATATCCATTTTGTCTGATCCAGAACTGGAACAAATGGGGTTTTTCATTATACAATGCAAACAACTCAGAATTCTATATGGGTAAAATAGACAATAGCTGAAAGACAGCTAAACATCATTTTTATTTTATTTTCATGTATATACAGAAACTGATATAAAATCAGGGAGCATGTCATTTAAATTTCACAATTTTAAATAGCATTATTTAGGTTGGACTAGAAAACTAATAAGAAAAATGAAGTTAATAAAACTAAACAAAATTTACCATCTTAAAATTTTTATGATCTAAACTTACCTTGGGCATATCACACAAAAAATTATTTTTCTCTCAAACTAAAAACAAATTAAACAAAATGAGAATGAAGTGGAAATACAAATCTAACATTCTTTTGGTTATTTTCATTATGCAATGCAAACAACCAAATCCCTCAATTGTCAAATATATATTTGACCTGTCAACTAATTTCTAACTATTAACATTTAATAAAATGCAACTTATCATATATACAAATACATACATACTGCTAAGAATTAATAACCCAGTTAAAAAGACTCTGAAGCCTGTGAAAAGAAATAATTTCAAGTATTTTAAGAAAACTCCCTGCTGTTACTCAAAGCAAACAATATATTTCCATTTAAAAAATTATTTCTTTATGGAATTCCCAAAACTTAAAATAAAATTAATTAATTGTGATATCCTAAAGAATTTTTTCTACCTCACAGACAATTATGAAAGAAGGGGTTAGTCTAAACAATTTTATAAACCACTACTCAATGTAACATTTAGTGAGTTTTAATATTGAAAGAAAAGCTTAATGGTCATCGTCCTTCATGATCATTTCAATATTTCATCACAGTATTTACAATTATATAGTGATACAAAATGGATAGCACATTTAAAGGTCTTGGTTATCCTTTTCCCAGAGGTACCGATAAAAAACATGTTAAAAGCCTCAAATTCAACCACTAATGCAACTAAGTAATTTCAAAACACATTTCGGCACTTTGGAGAGGAAGGACTCAAAACAACAACAGTCAATAACTTCATATTTGTTGTAAGCTGTATTTAACTACCTATCACTTCCTAAGGCAATAATTGTTGACTAGTCAATTTTTAATAAAATATACTCTTAGTTTACTAATGCTCTTAAGTCAAACAATAACAACAAAAAATATTATATATTTGTGCAATGTATCTTTGAAGGACGGGTGAAGAGAAACCCTCCCAATGGGCAGAACTTCAAGCAATGCACCAGGTTGTTCATTTGTTTTGAAAGAAGAAATGGAGTTGCATTTGTGTACCAATTAATGGGCTCTGGCCAATGGTTTAGCTGGATGGTAAGGAACATGACCGGAAAATTGGTGACAAAGAGGTCTGGGAAAGAGGTATGTATATAGATTTTTCTGGGAAAAAAAAAATGAAGGTTTTTGTCTCCCATGTGAATGCTCACCAGAGATGTCTCCCATGGGGAGGATTTTTAATAATTTAGTGGAGAAGACGATCTGTTCTGCAGACATCAGTCAGCCTCTTTCCCCAGCCACTTCTGTCATTGCCCAATGAGCTCACAGTGTAGACAAGGTAGTAGAGCTCCAGGAAATGCATGGGCTTAGCAACAAGGACTTCTAAGCACCAAGACCAACCTGGTTACCACCACTGCTGAGCATCCAATCTGACAAGAGCAGGCACCGAGTCAGTTTCCAAAATGACACCATGACCCACTGTAATCAGCCTTATAACTGGTGGCAGGTTGATTACATTGGACTACTTCCATCATGGAACGGGAAGCATTTTCTTCTTGTTGGAATAGACATGTACCCTGGATACATATTTGATGTAGAAAAGTGAAGGACCCAAGGATTGCCAGCAGCCTGGCCCAGAACTCCACAGAGTTCATAGAAAAAGGATCACCTCACCGATGCCTCAATTTTGGATGTCTCCTACCTCAAAATCATGAGCCAATAAATATCCATTCTGTGGTATTTGTGATCACAGTCAGGAAATTAAGTTTAGAGTACCAAAAAGTAGGGTGATATTTGTTAACAAATACCTGAAAATGTGGAAACAGCTTTGGAATTGCTTGATAGATTAAGACTAGTTTTCTGTGAAGAGACTGTCAGTAGAAATGTGGATGTTAAAGGTAACTCTGAGGGAAATGGATGTGGCTCAAGTGATTGGGCTCCCGTCTACTATACAGGAGGTCCAGGGCTTGGTTCCCGGGGCCTCCTGGTGAAAGGTGAGCTGGCCTGAGTGGGGAACTGGCCCCCTTGGAGTGCTGGCCCGTGCAGGAGTACTAGCCCCCGCAGGAGAGCTGGCCCCCACAGGAAAGCTAGCACAGCAAGATGAAGCAACAAAAAGAGACACAGAGCAAAGACAATAAGAGACGCAGCAGACCAGGGAGCTGAGGTAGCGCAAGGGATTGAGTGCCTCTCTCCCACTCTGGAAGGTCCCAGGATCAGTTCCCGGTGCTGCCTAAAGAGAAGACAGGCAGACATAGAAGAAAACACAGAAAGCAGACAGTGAGTGCAAAACAATAGGGGGTGGGGAGAGAAATAAATAAAATAAAATAAATTAAAAAAAAAAAGGTACCTCTGACAAAGCCTTAGAAGAAAACTGAAGGAAAGTTAATCCTGGGAAGTGGATGTGACTCAAGTGGTTGGGCTCCCATCTACCATATGGGAGGCCCTGGGTTTGGTTCCCGGGGCCTCCTGGTGAGGGCAAGCTGACCCATACCCACAGAAAGCTGACGGCCCACGCCCATGGAGAGCTGGGGCAGCAAGATAATGCAACAAAGGGGAGACAAGCAGACATTGAGGAAATGCACAATGAATGGACACAGAAAGCACACAAAGAGCACAAACGGCGGGCGGGGGGGTGTGTGTAAATAAATAAATAAATAAATAATTTTAAAAAGGAAAAGTTAACCCTTGTTACAAAGTAGTAGAGAACTTGACAAAATTGTGTTCTCATGTTGGATCGAAAGTGGAACTTGTAAGTGATGAACTTGGATATTTAGCTGAAAAAATTTCCAAGTTAACTGTGGAAGGTGCAGACTGGCTTTTCCTTGTAGTTTATATTAAAACACGAGAGGTAAGGGATAAGCTGAGAATTTTCCTCTTAAGCACAAAGGAACAGATATTAATGGCTCTGAAAATTTTCTGCCTATCCAGATAGTGTGTTCTGAGACAAGGGTCAGAAGCGCTCTATCAGAGACCTCCCTAAGCTTACAGGAAGTGACTCCCCAGAGAAGTAGGTTCCACATGAAGGTTTATTGAACAAGCCTTTACTAAAGTGGGTATTGCTGAACATAGATCAGCAATTTCAGTAGAGGTCAGGATTGGAAATGCAGTTTACCCAGAAAGGATCTGTAGAAAGTCCTTTTGTCTGAAGGTTTCAAGCCCTTCACACACAAAGCAAAAAAGGTTTTCTGAAATTTGTATGAACAGAAACACACTGTCAGTATGGACTGAAAGGGACAGAGATGGGATAACTGAAGGAAGGGTGACTTCAAGGACAGAACCATGGAAGGAGAAATGTGGACTGTAAAGATCTCCCTGGGCAAAGAGACTGGGCCAATCCACGTGTGTGAAAACGGCAGGTTAGTCCTGTGCATGGAGGGGGCAGGCCATGCACCCTGAAGTTCAGGAAGAATGCCACCACCCCAATGCTTGGAGATGGTGGGGCGTATGTCCTCGTGTTCATGAGATCTGGCCATGATCCCACTGTTCTGAAAGAGTGGGGTTGGGGCTTCTCTGGTGTTCCAGAAAGGACGGCCGCAATTCTAATGCTCAGAGAGGGTAGAACCTACACCTCAATGTTCAGGGAGAGCATGGCAACTGCGCAAATGCTTAGAAAGGGTGGGGCTACTGTTCCAATAGACCCAGAGGCCAGAGTATCAATCCACAAAAGACTCTCAGACCATGAGATCAAATGTGGTTTACCCTGTTGGGTTTCACACCTGTTTGGGATTCATGACCCCTATTCTCCTTCCAATTTCTCCTTTCTGAAATGGGAATATATATCCTATGCCTGTCATACCATTGTATTTTGGAAACAGATAACTTGGATTTTTTATTTCACAAGTCCGCAGACAGAAGAATTTTGCCCCAAAACAGACCACACTTATAACCAATTCTGAGAGATTCTATACTTAGCATTATTACTGAAATGACTTAAGGCTTTAAGGGCATAATGGAATGAATGAGTTTTGGGGGGTCAAGAGGGTGGACTGTGGTGGGTTGAATTATTATCCCAGAAAAAAGATGTTCTTAATTTGAATCCATTCCTGTAGACATGGACCCATTGTAAATGGGACTTTTGAAGAAGTTATTTTTAGTTAATATGTTGTCCAAATGAATGAGGTTTGACCTTAATCTTATTACTGGGAACTTTACGAAGAGAAAACCAAGTGGAGGGAAGCAAGAAGGTGGAAATCAACAGAACCAAGAAGAGAAAGAAGATACCATCACGTGTATTACCACATGATAGAAAAGTCAAGGACCTAAGGTTCATCAGCACCTAGCCCCAGAATGCCAGTCTTCAGGAAGAAAGCATCACTTTACTGATACCTCAATTTTGGCCTCTCCCAGCCTCAAAACCATGAGCCAATAAATCCCTGTTATTTAAGCCAACCTATATCATGATATTTGTGATCATGGTTGGAGAACTAGACAAGTGGTAACTAGCTTAGAAGAACAGAGAAAACAATGCTCTACACAAGAATGTAGAGGAAATCAAGTTCAGGATGAAACCAGTGAAGTACCCTAAAGAGTCTAAGAATTGAAGGCACCAAGTAACTATAAGAATGGTCAAGGAATAAGGCTGAAATCAGTTTAAAAATAGAAAGTTTGTACAAAATCCCAAATCCTCTCCCCCATAGTATAAGGTCATTCTCACCATGACAAAACACTCAAGGATGAACCCCAGAATAGTTTGCATATTTGAGTACACTATAAAAGCCAAACTGAAAATAAGGAAATAAACTCAACATATGCATTCTGGGCTATGAAACTCCCAGCACCCTTTACTGGTTGGCTCTGAGGAAACGCTGGTAAACAGCCTTATATCTTCCAGATAATAAGATACTAGAGAATTTTTCTCTAAGAAAATTGAGAAGTCAAAACAAAACTTAAGGGTCTACCAATTACAAAGCTATCTCAATTATCATGAACAGGTAAGTCCCACCAAGGCACATAGCTTTTATGTGCCTTACGCTTTTTTTTTTTTTTTTTTTTTAATAATGAGATAAACATGTGAAAAGAGAACACCACAGACATGAAAGAGCATAGGACTTTGATCTTACAGCCCCGGGAAGAGAGATGAGCCATTCACCTAACAGTTTATAGCTGACCTTGTGAAGAGACCAGAGCAGCTGAGCCAGAAAGTAATGAGCCCTCCTGCCTACAGATGAGATCTGAAGAAGTTGGGCCCACAGAGCCTTAAGAGAGAGGGGAAGGCTGAACCCTAGTAGACATCTCCTGTCATCTTGTTTCAACACATGGCAACTGACTTTGGGTGAGAAGTAACCTTGAGTTATTCTTTTTAGGGCCTTGTAGCTGTAAGCTTTTACCCCAAATAAATACCTTTTATAAAATCCAACAGATTTCTGGTACTTTGCATCAGCACCCCTTTGGCTGACTAAAACAACCATCTATATATCTTCTTTGTTGAAGTGTCTATTTAGTTCTTTGACCTGTTTTCTTTCTTTTTTTTTTTAAAGAAACTTTATATTACATAAATGTAACATAAAAAATATAGGGGATTCCCATATGCCCCATTCCCACCCCCTTCCAAATCTTCCCACATTAACAACATCCTTCATTAGTGTGGTACATTTGTTACAATTGATGAACACATACTGAAGCACTGCCACTAATTGTGGATTATAGTTTACATTATAGTTTAAACTCTGTCCCATACAATTTTGTAAGCTATGACTAAATATATAATTGCCTGTTTCCATCATTGCAATGTCATACAGGACAATTCCAATGTCCTGAAAATGCCCCCATATTACACTTATTTTTCCCTCTCCCTCTCCTCAGGACTTCTGGTGGCCACTGCCTCCACACCAATGATAAAAGTTCTTCTATTGCTAGAATAACAGTAAGTCTATAGTAGAAAAATAGTAAGTCTACTTTAGTCCATTGTTCATTCTCCAATCTTGAGAATTTGGGGATGGTGATGACCACTCTGCCTCTCACTGAGAGGGGACTTAGATCCGATGGGGCAGATACACGGAACTCTCCTGCCTACAGTTGCAGACTCTCTCTGTTCCTTGGGATGGGTGTTGTCCATCATCATCACCCTGTTAGTTGTCCTGGCCAAGTCCAATGAACTGGAGAGTAGGTGTTGCAACTCTGCTGAAATTCAGGGCCCAACCAGACATGGATGAACCAAAGATTCAAGTGTCGGACATACACTCATCAAGTATAGTACTAATCATAGGTTCAACCAGAAGGGGCAGAAGAGCCATGTGTAGGGAAACCATAAATGAGTCCAACTCCATCACACTGGGGAGCATAAGTTCCAAGGCAAGGCCCAATGGCAGGGTGCCAAACTCCTGAGCTGTCTGCCCTACCTATAGTGTCTGGATGTCTCTAGAGGCCTCAGGAGCCCAGCTATTTGAGGTAATATTTATGGTGGCAGTCAATTAGATCCTGCTGAGACATGCATAAGCGTAACCTCTGGAATGACACCCCACCCCCACCCCCGACTCAATTTGAAATCTCTTAGCCATAAGCTTACTTGTATTTACCATTTCCCCCTTATGGTCAAGGTCTTTTTCCAGGTGCATTGCTAGTTGGCGCTTGGTAGTATTCTTCAGTGCCAGGCACGCTTATCCCTGGGAGTCATGTCCCATGCCAGTGGGAAGGTATTGCATTTATATGGTGAGTTTGGTTTAGAGAGAGGCCACATTTGAGCAACAAGGAGGCCCTCAGGAGGTAACTCTTAGACAACATACAACACAAGGCTAAGTTTCAATTTCAAAAGAAAAGTTTCATAAGTACAATCATCAATATCAAGGTCTTGGCGCAATGGTCTGTCCTCCTTCACTAGGCACCGCCCCTGTACTCGGGGGATTCTTGCTGTCCCATTAGAGAACGTAGCAGAACTCCCCAGAATGGGAATTTGATATTCTTTTGGTTATTGTGTGGGTCTCCACCTACCGTGGCAATGCCCCATGAACACTTGAACACATTCATATGTGTTAGAGGCTTGCCTCGGATGAAACCCTCCCATGCATTCCCCCCATCACTGACACCCCGCACCAATGTTCCTCCCCTGCCAAAGTTGTGACCCTTCTGTGATCTAAAACCTCTCCAAAGATGAAACCAAGAAAGTCACCAAATAAAAATAAGAAGAAAATGAAATAATAATAATAGTATTAAAAATAACATAAAATACAAAACAAAAATTTTTTAATAAAAAGAACTTCTCTTAAATATTAAAAGACAGCCTACAAGTGTACAGAGGAAAAAATATTTGGAGGGAAAGTCATATTCAGTCTATAATAAAGACATCCAATCAAAGTATTAATCATTTTAAAAGTAAAATAAAGACATTTTCAAACATACAAAGTCTAAAAACTTTTCCCTCATGTATCTTTCTCGAAAATGATAAGGGATGCAGCTCATCAAAATGTATATAAATATCTCACTATCATCGTCCATCCCTGTTCTGTGTTAATTTTCCCATGGCATACGCATTACCATCAGATTTTTTAATAATTGTCTTTCCTTGCATGATGGTAAAGATTTGTTCTTATTTACTACTATAATCCAAGAGCAAGAAGAATGGCTCACACATATGTAGAAAGTGATCAATATAACTGAATCAGTATAAATTTTCAAAAAAGAAGACTGCATTGGGACACAGGAGACAGGTATTACAGCATATGAGAGAGATGAAGTAAATTCTGGATTGATGCTAAAAGCCTCACTATTACAACTTTGTACAGACATAAAGAGTAATGAGTTCCAATTGGAATAGGAAAATGGAGAACTCCATGGACTGTATCTCCAAGAAAAACAACTGAACCAATAGATACCTGGTGGGTTTCAACATATTGGTAGAAGTGGAAATCCAGAGATAAATTTGTAATGGCTGCATAGAAATTTGGATAAATTAAAAAAAGGAGAAAATTACTGATTCCAAGAGGTGTTGGGTTAGGAGTAAAAGGGAGAGAGAGGGGGAGAAAGCAAGCAAGCATATGTAATCTGGTACATTTTGTAGTTCTGCCATGAATAATTTCAGTGTCACAATAATGTAAACTATACTAGAAAGAAGAGAGAGAGGGAAACTGAAAGAGAAAGTGGTATAAGAGCTCAATGACTGTCTTCCATAGAAAACATTAAACACTGTCTTAAATTTAAAAATCAAGAACTAGCAATTCAAGCATATCACTCAGAAATATGGAAGGACCTCGCAGAAAGAAAAACTAAGAGCTTTGGAAGTGGCTACTTCCATAGAGTAAGAATCAAAGGGGACAGGGAGAATTGAGGCTGAGAACTGTTGTTTTTCAACTTAAATAATGTAACAGTACTGGATTCCTAAAGGAATATACATGTTTTACTTTAATGAAAGATAAAACTTTAAATAAAATCATATATTCTAAATGAAAATAACAGGAAATGAATAAATATAAAATAATACTGTATATATTTTCCTAAATGAATAGGTATCTATTAAAAATTATTCTGATATACCTCTGAATAATCAAGTTTCACAAATACTGATATCAAATATACTAAAATACATATGTATTATAAATTAACTATTAAGAGCTTGTATTTTTTAAAGTGAGAGTTCTATATCCTACCAAATAAAATTAAATTTACCTCTATTTTTTTAATAATAAACTCATTTTATGGAAGTATAATATATAAACAGAAAAGTATACAAAAAGATACAGGTGAAGAATTATCACAAAGCAAACGCAACCGTGTCATAACTACGCAGCTAACGAACTGTTGCTAAATTTTAATCTCGAACATAGCAGCAATTCTGTCCCTGAGAAAGTGGGTCAGAGTCTTTGCGGGGGTGGGGGTGAATGGGAGCTAAGAGGGAGGTGGGTAGAGCCCATGAGTCCCCCAACCAGATGCCTATTTTCTAGGATGCTTCTCTTTGTCCCCAAGAGGACAGTAATCTTGACTATCGCAGAAGCCTCCATGAGGAATTAGAAGTGAAGAGGGGTCCTACCTCTATTTTTACTGGCAATAAAATATTCCCCTTTTTCTCAACTGTTAATCTCTGGACCAATGCATATTAAAATGAACAAAATGAATGACGAATGATTTAACCAAAACCTAAATTCATTTACAAGTACTTCATTTTCCTTATAAAAATATGAAAACATAAAGGCTTGTGTTCTCTAATGAAAAATTCATAGTAACTTTCAAGATTTTGTAGTTCTATATATTTTGTAAAATTAATCAAACTGGATGGATATAGCTCTAATTACCTAAATAAGGGACAGAATCAATATTAGTAGTCAAGGGAGGGGGACAGGAACGGGAGCTTAAGTGAGGAAGGGAACGTATTCACACAACTGAGAAACACATTATACACAAGGCTAAAGGTCAAAATTAGACAGAACTTGTTCATGGTCAAGATATAGTAATCTTAAGTGTTCAGAGTAAACTATCAAGAACTTTTCAAAAGTGTTTGCACTTTCTGTCAGCACTCTCTCAACAGCATATCTAACTCAAATTATAGTAACCATATACCAGAAAAGAATAAAACATAATAGTAAAGGAAAGGTTTTAACACATTGTTTCTTTAGAAGATAAAACAAAAAATTCCATGAAATAGCAAAATAGAATATTGCCATATGGAAAGTTTTGGAAGCCTTTGTTTTTGTAAACCTATACAGCTAACATGGGCATCTAATTTGTACAAATATTATGGCTCAGATAAATGAAATATATTATATATCATATATACAGATATCTAAAAGTTTACAAAAAGAGAGAAAAGAAAATATTATTAAAATCTGATTAGCAAACTGTACAGTTTTTTAATTTATTATTTAAGGACTACTTTTGAATATGTACTATGTACAAAGAATTTAATATTTTAAAAGTATTCATGGTCTGATTTAAAATATATAAAATGCAAAGATTTAAAAATCCAAAAGGTTAAGACAGTCATGAATTATGTAATTATTGTAAATATTTTTAAATTATTTGTAAATAATCAATCGAAAACACAATAATCCCCTTGCTGCTGTGTCAAAGGATTTTAAAAAATTCATATAATTGCAAGTGCCTTTCTGTTTTTAAATTTTTTCAAGAAAAATATATTCTTTAGGCAATAATGATCCTTTCAAGAACTTCCAAACTAGCACCAATTTAATGTAGACAAGATCTTTCACTTATCAATACAGAAGGCTTGCAGTAAAGGTGACAAAAGTTTCTCTAACCTTTCCAGCTACAAGCTCTCAACATATGATCATCATTAAGCCTATATAATTTATATTCAGGAACTATATAAATGTGTCTTATTAGTATACGGTCAGTCTGTTTGAAAATTCCAGCTCTTCAGACATATGGCAACTGCTGCCCTTTGAGGTCTTAAGTCAAGTCTGTAGGGAATCTCAAAACCTTCACTGAAATTACAAAGAGTGGTCATTAGAGACTGCTGGAAGGAAAACATGAAAGACTTCCATTAAAAAAATATAAAATGGGAGGAGGTACAGAGCAGAAAGTAGATGGAGGTCAACTGGGCCACTCCAGGTGGCAGCAGCCCATCCCGATCAAGATGGCGGAGTGACTCACGTCAGGGTTCCATCCCCATACAGAAGCTTTGAACAACCAGCAAGAACTGGCAAAAACATCATTCACAAAGCTCCATAAAATAGTAAAAGGTCAACAGTAACAGACTAAGCACTGAATCAAGAAAAGGGCTAAAGTGGTAGGATCTCCGTGGTGTCTTGGCTGGCCCCACCTCAATCCCTCACCAGCTCAGTGCAGAGCTCTCACATGCCCAGTGTGGATCCCTGGTCCCAGTTGCAGAGGGAGCAGCATACACCTCGTACAACTGCTGGGAGCATGTATGTGTGGTCCAATCTGTCCGGTGGTAGCTCGAGGAACTCATAGTCCCAGAATTTGCCCCCCATGTAGAATATAGTTCAGAGAACTCTCCTTCAGAACACTGTGGGAGAACAGTCAAGACCTGTTACTTGGGGCAAGGAACTGCTGGCTACAGGACCTAACAGTGCAGTGACCAGGAATGTGAGGAAACAGTTTCCTAGGGAAGAGAAGACATTCCTATCTGCTTAAACATGGAAATTCCTAGGCCAAACATACATGTACCAGACAAGAAACAAGAAAAGACCAGGAAGGACGCTACAATTTGGCCTCAAGCTACTACCTAATCCAGGGGTTCTTAACCAGGGGTCCATGAACTTGAATTGAAATTCAAAAAAACATTATTCTTGTGGGGACATGTTGGTATGGGTGTGATAGATGAATTAAATAATACACAGTATAGTGTGGACTTAGTAAGGGGTCTGTGGTTTTTACCTGACTGGCAAAGTGGTCTGTGGAACAAAAAAGGTTAAGAACCCCTGCAATCTCATTGTATAAATAATCTCTGAAGGAGAGAATCCCACAGGTCAATCTGCAAAGAATGGAAAGGTGTTTTCTTTGTTTTTTCCCTCTCCTCTTCTATTTTTTTTTTTTTTTTTTTTTTTGGTTGCTCCTGGCTTTCAAGGTAAGCTCTGTTGTAACATTAGCTAAATGGACTTTAAAGAACAGACGCCTCAGGGTCTAAATTCCAGTGATAACACATTAAAATATCAAAACAGCTAGGTTTCAACAAAAGATTACAAACACATTTAGAAACAGGAAGTAATGGGCTAGACAAAGGAGAAGATTAAAGTATTAGAAAAAGCATTAGAAATCATCAATGAGGAGTATCAAACCTTGAACATACCAAAGACTTTTTAGAAAATGATCCGAATTATGCTCAAAGAACTAAAGGAAAACATGACAAAGAACTAAAGGAAATCAGGAAAATAATAGATGAACACAAAGAAAATATAAATAGATAATTTTGAAAAGGAATGACAGAGCTGAAGACAGTAATGACAGAAATTAAAAACTCTCTAGGGAAACAGATGTGGCTGAACCAGTTGAGTGCCCGCCTACCACATGTGAGGTCCCAGGTTTGGGTCCCAGAGTCTCCTAAAGAAGATGAGCAGATGCTACCCCCGCCACAATGAGCTAGATGCCACACCCGCTGCAACCAGCAGACACCTAAACAAGTAGATGCCACAAGCTAGCAGACACTGCAGCCCGCAGGGAGTGGATGTGGCTCAGGCTGCTGGACACTTGCCTCCCATGTGGGAGGTCCCAGGTTCGGTTTTTGGTGCCTCCTGGAGAAGGCAAGCAAACAATGAGCAGACAGACGAGAGAACCATCTGGGGGAAGGGGGAGATAAATAAAATAAATTAAATAAATAGTAAGTAAATAAATCTTTTTAAAAAAAAATCTCTAGAGGGGTCAACAGCCGACTGGAGCTGGCAGAAGAAAGAATCAGTCAAACTGAAGATAAAACCAATGAAATTATCCAGTCTGAGGAACAGAAAGAGGAAAAAAATTTAAAAAGGGAACAGAACCTGAGTTCATGTATGTACCAATACATGCACTGTAGGAATCTCAGTAGAAGAAAGAGAAAAAGCAGAAAGAAATTTTTTTTTAAATAATGGCTAAAAACACCCCAAATTTAAGGAAAGACCTGAATATACACATCCAAGATGCTCAATGAACTCCAAACAGGATAAAACCATATAGACCCACACTGCACCATGTCATAAACAAACTGTTAAATGCCAAAGGTAAAGAGAGAATTCTGAAAATTGCAAGAGAGAAATATGTCATATACAAGGGAGTTTCAATCAGATTAAGAGCCAAATTCTCATTGGAAATCATAGAGGCAAGAAAGCAGTGGGAAGACATTTTAAATAGCTGAAAGCAAAATGTTGCCAACCAAGAATCTATATCCAGCAAAACTGTCTTTCAAAAATGAGGAAAGAATTAAGGCATTCCTAGATAAACAAAAGCTGAGGGACTTCGTCACCACAAGACTGGCTCTACAAGAAATGCTAAAAGGAGTTCTACAGGTTGAAAGGAAGGGACCCAAGACAACTGACTGAAGCCTCATGAAGAAATAAAGCTATCAGGTAAAGATAATGATGTGGGTAAATATAAATTCGAGGATAACTGTATGTTTGTTTGTAATTCCACTTTTAATTTCTTACAGGATCTAAAAGGTAAATGCATAAAATATAATGATAAATCAATGGTTTTAGACTCATGATGTATAAAAATGTAATTTGTGAGAAGAACTACATAAAGGTGGGGGGGGAATGGAGAGGTTTAGGAAAATAATATATGTACGCTATTGAGGTTAAGTTGGTATCAAAGCAAGAGAGATTGTTACAGATTTAAGATGTTAAATCTAAGCCCCATGGTAACTACAAAGAAAATATCAGTATGCATACTCAAAGAGACAGAAAATAGAGTACAGGTTTTTCCAAGGGTAGAGGGCTGGGGCAATCGGGAGTTAATACAAAATGAGTATAGTGTTTCTGTTTGAAGTGAAGGGAAAGTAATAGTAAAGGAGGGTTGTACTGCAACATTGTAAATGTGATGAATCCTAGTGAATGGTACCCATTGGAGGGGTTGGGATAGGAAGATTTATATTGTATATTTCCACAATTAAAAAAGAAAGGAAAAAAACTAACAAGATGACAATTAACTGTAATACATGATACTGGATGAGATCTAAAAATGGAGGATAAAAGGCTCAAAAGCACACTATTGGGAAATAAGAAAAAAATTGGAATATAGAATATAAGATTTTTTATAAATGTTAAATTTTTGGAACTTAACTGCACTTAAGGTAATTACTTAAGAGAATATCTTTGTGTGTAGGAAATACACACGGAAGGATTGTAGTCAAGGAATTTGATGTATGCTATCTGCTCTCAAATGTTAGGTAGATAAGTAGGTATGTAGATAGGTAGGTAGAATGATAAGGCAAAAGATGTCAAAATGTTAAAATTGGAGGATCTGGGTATCTGAGGTGTGGGAGTATTTTGGAGTTCTCTGTGTGGGGTTTGAAATTATTTTTGGAACTGTTCTGTAAGTTTGAAATTATTTCAAAAGAAAAAGTTTATATAAAAGTTTATAAACAGCTCATTATTTTTAAAAAGATTTCTAAAGCATCTAATATATTCTACTGCAATAAAAATTATTTACCAACAGAATTCTTGTTAAAAGTACTACTTTCAGGACATGGTTGGAAACAGTTTTCTTCATACCTCCCCTCACCCACCTCAACACACCAAACACATTCATTTTAAGAGAATAATCAAGATTTTAATATCACAGGTAAAAATAAAATTATCTTATACCTCTAAATTCTTTCTACAGACCACTGTAAACATTTTTCAAATGAAGGTATTTTTTGAGACAAAAGTTTCTAACATTTTCTAATATTTAGTTTGGAATACTATACACTGTTATTTAAGCCAGACAAATATGTCTTTCTTTGGAGGTTTCTTTCTTTAACCAAAAAGTCTGACTCTACTTAATTTTTGCTCCATTTTAAGCTTTTTTAAAAGCTGTAAGCACAAAATTATATAAATTATTAATCACTATATTAAATGGTATTTTTCAGACAGTATTATGGAAAATAGGAAATGATATAAAGAGTCAAATGTCTAAGACAAGACTATCATTAAATTTATAAACAGGAGTTCAAAGAAATCACGTCTTTGCTTTGTCAAGATATTGAAAACCATGAAAACTGTAAACAATTTCTAATTAATAACTGTTGCCATTTTAAGTTTTGAATGGCTAGATACTTTTTTACTTGAGAGAATAAAAAAATATACTACCACAAAATATTTATTTCAGTAAAAAATCTGTATAAAATGTTACATAAAATTCATTTGTCTCAATCATTTCTTGGATCCACATGTATGTTGACTTCTGACAGCCTAATTCCAAAAAGCAATTACAACCTCAATCCATATGTAAAAAGACAACAGAAAGCAAGTACGTTAAGCCAGTTTAAAAGAATAAAAATCTAAAGAAAACAGATTACGACTGATTTATATGAATGCCTAGTGCTGAAGTTAATTACAAGTAACCCAATAAAATAGTGCCTTTATTATTGTATGGCAAGTAATAGCTCTAGATGTAAAAACCAGATCTCTTTCTGCTGACTTTTGCATGCCCAATTCCACAGCACACAACATTAAGAATTAAACATGTAGTAAATAAGCCATATAGCAAACAGCACTTTTTAACTAAAAGCAGAAAACTCTCCCACTGTTTAACTATTTGGAGTCTCAATAGTGACCACTGTAAACTGATACTATTTCCTCATTGAGAAAATTCTTAATAAAAAATGAGATTTAAATTTTGATGTTCAAAGTTTTACTTCAAATGAAAACTATAAATAAGAAATATGACATTCATTTTACATTCATTAGGAGCAAATAAGGTGTCTTTCATGATTATGCTATGAAATGATGATATCTGTAGAATTTAAAATTTTTCAAACCTCATACTATATCTACATGTAAAGCTTTGGTCTCTGATTTTAAATGTACATTACCTTAGATATAAATATTGTTAGAGTAACAACTTGTAGCTGGCAAGAGCCACAATCTATAGACAATCACGGTATGCATACAACTTCCCTGGTGAAAAGAAATAAGACCTTTCAATCCAGAATGATTCAGTGTCTGTTTCAAACACTTACCAATGTACTTAATGAGATATTAGCTGATACCAAGTATAATTTTAAAGCAAATGTCCTAAGACATATTATGGAGAAACATTAATGTGTAGGCCATTCTTTGACCTACAAGATAACTAAAATAGTAGTATGACAAAATACTTGATAACCTGGTATTATTGCACAAATAAATCAGTCCTAATGAAACAAATAATCAACAGTGCATAACTCTGGTGGTATTTTATCTCCATCAATTTCATCTCCACCAAAAATACATGCAAAATTAGATTATTTTGCATGTACTTTTTTTTGGTCAGTGTGATGGTTAATTTCATGTGTCAACTTGCCTAGGCTATGGTGTTTAGTTGTTGGGTCAAGCAAGCCTGATCATTAGTGTAAGGATATTTCTTACATGGAATTATATCATAGGTCAGTTGATTGCATCTATGGAGGATTGCATCTACAATCAACAAAGGAGACTTTTCCTCAGCAATAAGGGGAGAATCCCCATCCAATCAGTTGGAAGTCTTAAAGCAAGAACTAAGGATTTCAGAAGTCAGAAAGAAGAGTTGCTATCTCTACTTCAGCAGCCAGCTTCTCCTGGGGAATTTTGATGTAATTTTCATCAGAGTTTGCAACTTGGCAACCAGCCTTAAGGAATTCAGACTTGCCAATCACCACTGTCATTTGGACCAATTCCTATAATAAATCTTTTAGTGTATATGTGTGTATATATATCCTGTTGGTTCTGTTTTTCCAGAGAACCCTGACTAATACAGGCAGTAACTTCACAAATTGGAATTCGACGTTTTAAAGGTAGGGATCTCTATCTCCTTGAGTTCTCCATAGCATCTAACTCAATTTTCCATACAACAGACATTATTTCTTTAACAAACATTTGAGGGTAATATTGCTAGGTGGAGTGGAGGGTGTCACTAAGAACAACCACTGATCTGCAAAGCAATACTAGATGTATTAGATTCCTGTAACAAATTACCACAAAATTGGCGGCTTAAAACAATAGAATATTTTCTCTCTCTCTCATAATTGTGGAGGCCATAAACATAAAATCACTTTCACTGACCACACTCCCTCTGGAGGCTCTATAGAAGAATCTGCTCCTTGCCACTTCCAGCTTCTAGTGGCTGTCACCATTCTTTGGATTATGGCCACATGTTTCTCTGCTCTGTCTTCACAAGCCTTCTCCTCTGTGTATCTGTCTAATCTCCTTCTGCCTCTATTTTATGAGGACACTTATGATGGTATTATCTCCTCATCTCAAGATCCTTAATTTAATTCACATTTGCGAAGACACTTTCTCCAAATAAGAGCTAAAACATTCAAAACTTACAGAGATTTGACTTGGATATCTTTGGGGGGTGGGAGGTTGGGGCATTTTTTGGCCTGCCACACTAAATAAACTAAACTAAAAACAACAGGAACAACAAGTTGATGAAAAGTGAACTTTACTAACAAGTTCAAACAAATTAGAGATGATTCAAAAGCAATAAAAACTAAAAAAAAAAAAAAAAAAAATTAGTATACAGCGGCAAGAAATAGAAAAAAAATTAAAGCAAGTAAAGTCAACTAACTTCTATTTCAAGTGTTGGATTTACTAGCAATTGGGTTGTGATTGTTTTTGTTTTCAGTTTCAGAAATTCGGTTTAATTTGGTAAGAATAAAGCCTAACACTACAATAAACTGAAAGCATAGCATTTTAGCTATTGGTGACAAGCTGATATCACACTGAGCAACTTCTAATAAATAACAGAAAAGCAACCATGGTGTTGCCAACTGTTCAGTAAGTAAGGCAGCAGTTCAGACCTGGTAAAGAGACTGCTAAGCAATGCAAAGCTGCTTTAAAAAGTCCTTTGCCGTTATTTTACTTTTGCACTTCCACAGACCAACCTCCTTTCATCTTCTTTAAGGAAACACAGCACTTAGCAAATAGAATCCTATTCTCACAATTTAGACTAGTATTTCACAAAGGGCAATAGCATACCTTCTGAACAGATATAAATATAAGATTAGCATCTCTGAAAGATCAGGCAACTTTATAAACTTTTCTAAGTAAAGGAACAGGTAAATATTGTTTCTCTGAAAAAGAAACTATAAGAAACTAAAATTAAATTTGCCTTCAATTTTGTAGCATCTGATAACCAGAACAATCTGAAAAACCAGCAGAGCTAAGACAACAATACTGCTTATATTCAATTAAATGCCTAATTAAAATCTGAGCTTCTACGTAAATAAGTTTCAGAAGTATATAACTATAAAAAATTATACATTATATATCCAATATTCACGACATTAGTAAACATTTGCATACACACTACATGTAAAAGCACCCTCTGGAAAGGAGAGTGCCAGGAGAATGTGGGAAATAGATTTTGGGTTAGAGAGTTTGTTTTTTTGCAGAGTATCCAGAAGACAGCCTGACATACAAAGCATGTATATCAAATATATGAACGGTATTTACAAGACAGCATAGAAGTAAGTATAACTAAAATAGTTTTTAGAGACTTTGAAAATAAGGTAGAGTATTTTGAATTTGACCAAAGAGTAAAAAACTACAGGTTCTTGTGGAAAGCAAACATACATAAACAGGCTCTCCAAGGAAAGTAAATTTGTTTACTATGTACTGAAAGAGGTAAAATCAAGGGGAAAAAAGGCTATTTCACTAACTTACAAATAAATTGAATCAGAATCTGTGATTCTTAACAGAAACCTTTTTCAAATGATATTACCTTTTGTCTCTCCCTTCTTTCCTGTTTTGAAAGGGCTCATGTTGAAAATCATAATAATAAGCAACTGTTAATGGTAGGGATGTACTTGGCCAGAAAAAAAATTTGATAATCAGTGAACTAGATTAACTGTTATGTAAGTATTTTTCCAGTGAGGAAACACATGAGGTGTGTTTAAAGTAATGTAGTTTGTATTAAGAAAAACAATGAAGTTTACAAAAGAGACTCTTAAAAAGTCATTATAGTAGTAATCTCTATAATGACATCAATCTCACTCGTATTCAGTAGACTTTATTGACTTTCCCAGAAAGAGCTGTCATTACAGCTTGCACAGGAAACCTTGGAATCACCTTTGGGAGCCTATGGAAAATTAAAATGTTATCCATTAACCTTGACTCCATAGAATAAAAAAGCCAGAAACTGCTAATCTGTGAGATCTCTTCTAGCTCTAAAATTTTATTATTTGAAATGAAAATGTATTAGACTGGGGATATAACCACAGTAAGAACAGAAAAGAGATACTGCAGAAAACAGTGGTTTCCTGAATTTGTGAGGCAGATCTGAAAAGTCTAATTCCTTTCATGAAGAGAAAACAAGACACACTACAAATAACGAATAGAGAAGATTTGTGTGCTGTTAAGACACTTAGATTCAGAATCTAATAACTAATTCACACCCATTTCACTCAATAAGAAACTAAGGCTCAAATAAGTGAAGTAATTTGCCTAAGATTATATAATTAATAAGTGGTAGAAGGGAAACATTTTTATTAAAATCCAAACACTATCAACACAGCATTTTTCTGACTTCAGCCTTGTATAGTTGCCCGGTTGCTAAAACAATGAGTTGGCTTAACAACAAGAATTTATTGGCTCATGGTTTCAGAGGCTAGAACACTTGCTTCCCCCAGAGATAAGTATCTTCAGGATAGCCAGCAATCTTTGGGGTTCCTTGGTTTTTCCATCACACAGCAATGCACTTGGTGGTGTCTTCTCCTTTCTCTTCCATGTTCCGTTGACTTCCAGCTTCTGGCTGTTCCCTGTGGCTTCTCTTTCCAAGTCCAATTTCCTATCCTAATAAGGACTTTAGCCATATTGGATTAAGGCTCACCCTCACTCAATTTACTTAACTAATAATATCTTCAAAGGTCCTGTTTACAAATGGGGCCACACCAATAAGACCAGAGATTCAGACAGAGCATGCACGCTGTTGGAGGCAAGATTCAGTTCCCAACAAGCTTCTTCTAAAAAACCTGTTCATGTCATCATTTTCCTTCCTCCTTTTATCACCTCTGATGGAGACTAGCTATCTCTACATAGCCCATCTCAAGTAGCTGAGGAATTGACTACTAGGAAAGCAAATAAATAGCCTTCAGAGTTCTGATTCTTACTTCATTTAGGCATCAATCAAAGTTAAAACTTCTTTATGGGGTGCCTAAGGGTTGCCTCCTGAGAGCTTCCTTGTTGCTCAAATCGGGCCTCTCTCTAAGCCATACTCAGCATATGAATGCATTACCTTCCTCCCAGCATGGGACATGACTCCCAGGGATAAGCCTTCCTGGTACCAAAGGATTACTACCAAGTGCCAACTGGCAATACAACTGGAAAAAGACCTCGAATAAAAGGGGGAAAAGGTAAAGACAAATGAGTTCATATGGCTAAGACACTTCAAAGTGAGTTAGGAGGTCATCCCAGAGGTAAACCTTACACACATCTCAGTAGGACCTCATAGAGTTCCAAAGTGGATATCACCCCAAATAGAGGGGCTCCTGAGGGCCCTGGAGATACCCAGGTCCTATGTCAGGGTGGACAGCTCCAGAGTTTGGTGCCTTGCCAGTGGGCCCTACTTTGTAATTTGTGTTCCTGAGAGTGACAGAGTTGGACTCAAATATGTCTTCCCTGCACATGGTTCATCTGTCCCTTCTATTCAAACCTATACGCAGTGCTGCAGTTTGTAGGTGTACATCCAGAGAATGGAGCCTTTGGGCTGTCCATGTGCCAGCTGGGTCCAGAATCTCGGTGGAGCTGCAACTCCTACTCTACAGCTCAATGGACTCACCCAGGACACCTGGCGGGGAGATGATGATGGACAATGGCCATCCCAGGGTATGGAGAGAGTCTGCAGCTGCAGGCAGGATAATCCCATCCATTTTCCCCATGGGATATAAGCCCCCTCTCAATTGGAGGTTGAGTAGACATCACCATCCCAGACTCCTCAGGACTGGGGGAAGAGCTATGGACTAGAGTGGACTTACTGGTATTCTGTTATAGACATATTGTGATTCAAGCAATGGAAGAAATTACAACATTAATGTGGAGCCAGTGGCCACTGGACCCTCTGGGGGCAGGGAGAGGGAAAAGTAGTTTTAATACAGGGGCTTTCTGAAGACTTGGGAATTGTCCTTAGTGACATTGCAATGACAGATATAGGATATTTTATATCATCATGTAACATGCGGAACTGTGTGAGAAAGGGAGTGGTCTACAATGTGAACTATGGTCCATGCTTAATGGCAAAGCCCCAGGATGTGTATATCCATTGCAAGTGATGTGCCACACTAATGAAGGATGTTTATGTGGGAGGTTGTGGGAGGTAGGGCATATGGGAATCCCTATAATTTTTGTGTAACATTTATGTAATCTAAGTATCTTTTTTTTTTTTTTTTTTTTTTAATTAAAATAAAATAAGCCTGAAAAAAAAAAAAGTTAAAACTTCTGATTTTGATAAACTGTGGACATGCTTCTGGACTTTCATATTATATAATGGCTACTTGACTAAAACCAAGTGCCTGGTTTAAAAATGCATAATAGAATACACATATAATTATGAATGTATAATGCCTCTTCTATAATATCCTATTATATTCTAACTATACATGCCAGGGTACTAAAGAACTGAATAACTATTTCGGCTCAAAACCAAGCAAGGCAATCAATATAAACAAATTAAATGCAAAGAAAAAATATAATCTGTGTTATTAGAACCTGGAATGGCTAATATTAACTGGACTATATAGTATCTAAGAAAAAAACAATGTAGTAGTATGGGAATATAGGTGAGCCTTCACAAAGTTATCACACAGTTTGATATTAAACAAAAGCAATCCTGAGCTTTACACTTTTAACATGGTCTTTCTATAACACTTTAATTTCAGGAGACTGGTCTGAAGTAACAGAGAAAAAGAAAGGAGTAAGCAAAACTATGAATAATAATAGATGAGAAAGAGAGGCCAACCTGTATTCCTAATTACATTTTTAAAACCAAAGAAAAACCTTATGCTCAGAATATTACTAGTTGTGTATTCTTTCTTTTTCCTAACTCTCTTACCAAACCCAACTTTAAAAGACTAGTTGTAAAACGGTAGGGTGCCAAATTAAAGCACACTTTATTTTCAGATGTTTCCACACTCATAGGCTGACTTCCTGTCAGGAAGAGTTCCATTTCACTGAATACCCCAATCAGCAGGGAACTTGCAGAATTAAGTGCCAGTTGATATTACTTTGTTTTGCATGTACCACCCTTGAGAATAATGTTCAAAGACCTAGTTATATAGTCAGCATGGTATCATCCTACTGACCAGACGGCCAAGCCACAGGGTGTACTCCCTGTTTCACAAAATTTACCTTAAATGGTTGTATTTTCTAAATCCTAGTGTGCTGGTGAATCAACAGGATGCCTTGTATTTCAGAATAAATCCTTAAGTTAAATTATGCCTTTCTTTGGTTGTCAAACATTTGTAACAAAGAGCTTTAAATTATTATTCTAGAGAAGTCTGTATCCAATTTCAAATAAAGATCAATTAACATTCACTAACTCAACCTAAATATTTTCATGTAATTTCATTTTTAATGTTTTTGCTTTTGTTTAAAGGCAAATGTTTATACCTAATAAATGCAAGTTATCTGTTTTAAAATTTTGAATTAAACTATAAATATTTCTGCCATATTAGTACAAAGTTCAGATACTTTAAAATTGTTAGTGCAATAGGTGATTACTCCCCATGCAATACTGGAAGTCTACTTTTTTTCAACCAAATACAAACAACTACCCTTATTGATTCCCATCCCACCTGCAAATAAAAGGTCAAAAGCACTGATAGTAACAGAAATCAAGAACAATCAATTCATATCCACTAATTTTCTATAAGTACATTCTAAGCATAAAGTACAAACACATCCAAAAGGGTGGGAGGATTGATTAGGAAAAGTTGAAATATTAAATTATATTAATCCTGATTGGACCACGCTGCATATAAATTAACATAAAGAAGTCAGTTTCCCTCAAAGCCCTACTCACCCTATGAAAAAGGATGGTTGGTTCCAAAGGGAATGGTATAATTTATTTGTAGAATATTAGAGTTTATGTTTCAATATTTAATATAGTTGGAAAAATTGTATCCATGCAAGTACTTTGAAAGAAAATAGTGAAAATCCTCTAGAGATTTGTTTCTTTTATGAAACCTTGACACACAGCAAGGTATTCATATATTTAGATAAATACATCGATTTTAAGAGCCAAAGGTTCACATTTATCATATTCTGGTGTTAGAAGAAGCTGTGATAACTGACATGAATGCTGGGCTATTTGAAGCCAGTAGCTTGAAGGCAAAAGAAATAATTCTACCAAAAGAGAAAATTTTAAGTGCACAAAATTGATTTCTTCAGAAGTCATCAGTAGTATTTTTGAGACTCCAAGTTAATCAAGTTAACCAAGTATTTTTGAGACTCCAAGTTAATCAAGTGAAAGAGATTTAGAATGTATCATATTCTTCCCTTAAAACATTTAAATAGTATATGGAGAAAATTCAGAATTAGAGCTGGAAATTTATATATCCCTTTCAGTTTAAGATAAAATTGAGTACAAGTAAGGCAATTATTAAATAGAATGAATTCTGTCCTTCAATTAAAGTATTTTAAATAATCAAAAACTCAAAAATTAATTTTAAAGAGGGGAGCTTTTACCTAAGAAAGGTAAATATGTCAATTTAAAAACAAATATATTAAATACCCACTGTGTATCTAATACTGAGAAGCACTGCAAACACAATGAAAAACTGACCCCAAGGAGTTATTATAATACTTATGATAAATGCTAGAATACCTCTATTTCTATAAATTTACCTCTTATCTTAGCACTTAACACTATGAATATAACTCTAATATAGTGTTAAGTTCATAAATTCATAACCCATAACCCAATGTTGGGGGTATCTACACTAAGAAATGAAGACTAGTAAGAGATAACATGATAGGATTTGTAATTAGTTTTAGCCGTAATCAGAGTAAAAGCAAAGATAACATATATTAAACAAGTATATTTTTCTATTATATAATACATGCACAAAGAAACTTTGATTTGTTCTGATACCAGAACATTTCTATACATGTCAAAGATTGAGTTGTTCAAATCATCTCAGAAGAACAAATGTTTGAACACAAACATTCCATTTTCCACCTACCTTCCTGCCCTTCCCTCAGATGACCAAAATAGAAGTTCCTTTTTGTTTATTACTTTTAGGAATTGCCTTACTCACAAATTCTATTTTCTAAAACATAGAATACTACAGATTTCAGTGAAAAAACTCTGGGCTCAGTCATCAGTCATTCCTTCACTCTTAATTCTATATCTCTATTAATATTTTCAATATTGACTTCATATTTTTATTATGTCTAGGTCTTGACTACAAGCTGCCTCAAATCCTAGATATTTGGAAGGAAATGAATGGATACGTGGAGAGCCATGACCACTATATTGTCAAAGAAATTATTTAGCTGTGTAACTTAAACACAGTCTATCACTAATATTTTCATTCATTTATTTCACTAATATTTACTGAAATTCTATAACATCAGAAATTTTATCAAGTAACATTTGCACACAGATAAGTTTAATCTTCTCTGACTCTTTTGGACCTCTTAAAGTGAATAGCAGAGTTCAATTTCCATAATTGGATCAATGATAGTATATATAATTTCCTATTAACAGGAAATACATTCTGATCCTGGTTTCTAGACCTCATGCTACATACCTGAACATGACTACAAAGCTTAAATCACAACAACACTAACCAAAAATACAACTGTTATTCATTCCATCAATAACTATAATCAACTGACATCAAAGTATTTGAATTTATCATTAAACTTTCTGTAGGTTCTAATAAATATTTTTTTTAATATGCTCTGGTTAAACATGAGTTTTAGAAAGAATATTAGCTCTTAGTATAATGAGTTCTGAAGCTCTCTCCTTCAGAAACAATGTGTAATTAGGAGTTATGTGCCAACTATCTATAAAGGAGAGAGAACAAGTCACTGAGATAATTTCTTCTAAATGGAGCAAAAATATTTGCAGTGTTTCATGAAGAAATTAGCTATAATTCTGTATATCTAAAATTTTGCTTTATTCAATGTAATTAGAGAAGCAGAGAAAAACAGAAAAAGAATACCAGAAAAGAGGCACTTCCAGCAAATCTGCCTTGCCTCCTATGCAACCACAACTTTTCTCAAATTATATTCCACAAAAATTATCCAAAAGTATTATGTCCATAAAAAGGATCCCATGGGGAAGTGGATGTAGCTCAGTGGTCAAGTACCTGCTTCCCATGTATGAGGTCCCAGGTTCAATCCCCAGTACCCCCCCCTCCAAAAAAAAGGATCTTTTGATCAAATAAGCTTAATTAATGCCATCATTATCTCCATTATAGATTCAACAATATACAGTATTATATACATATATAATGTGTAATACATATACACACACATACATGTATTTACTAAGACCTTGAGAAACTCTGCAGTAAAGAAACCTAATTAAGTATATTGAAAACAATATTTTTCTGAACATTTTACCACTATATGTATTTTTGCTATACTGGAAAATTCTAATAGTGAGACCTGATCAACAAACACATGACTATCACAACTCTGGTCAAGGAAAATTACAGGCATTAGACAGAGTAGAAAAAATGTTTAGGGACATTAATATCCAAAATTATGAGGGTATTTCATAATGAAAACAAAGACCAAAAGACTAGAAGGTAAAAGGCCAAAATATGGTGATTTATCCACAAATTTTACTAATGAAATTATGAAATTATAGATAGAAACCAGAAAACTTTTGATTTCAAGGAGTGAAGAGAGGCTGGTATGATATACCCTTGAACAGAAATAAAATTAGCATTACAGTAAATAAGGATTAATAAATAGCTTTTTATACTCCATCCCCAACTCTACTCCCTATCCCTAGGTTTTGCTTGTAGTTCTCTTAAAGTCTTTATTAAATTGTGTCTCCATTACAAGTATTTGTCTCTTCTACTAGATTACAGTTTCCTTAAGGGGAAGGACTTGTCTTAAAAGGATTTGATACATGTTTGGTAAATAAGTGAAGAAATAATATCACAACCAAATATAGCGAAGAAGAATCAGAGCAGAGAGATTCATACAAAGCACTGTAGAAGAGATAATATTTGAACTGACTCTGACAGTAAAAATGGAAAACTCTAAAAGCATACTTAGTGGCCTCATCATACTGCTGTACAAAGTTCCATACTACAGGATCTCCTTACAGGTGAATTAAATCCATAATAAAGTTAAGAGAATTTATTTATATTTCCACTAAACAACTTATAATAAAAATTCCAACTCTGTTATTAGTAAAAAGATTCATCCTTTGTTTTGTTGGCTCAAATATTTATTTTTTAAAAACCAAAGCATTTTTCTTAATATGGGGTAGTGAATTTAGTGGAAAAGGTTGAGGTATACCCTAAATAAGGTACACTGTGAGCATCCAAGCATCAAAATTAAAAGAAATGAATTTCCATTTATATTAAGTTCCATTCTCCATGGAAAATTGATCCACATTATTAAAATCAAACCAGTGGCAACCTTAGGGAGATAGGCTGCAAAGGGACCCAGGGAATTTTCTGGATTGGGATACAGGGATATATGTATCCATCAAAACTCATTGAACTATACACTTAAAATGTGTGGGTACTTATTGTATATAAATTATGCTCCAATAAAATAGATTTTAAGAAAAGAGGTGAACCTGATTAAGTCAAAAGCAAATGGAAAAACAAAGATGTTATTTATAAATAAACAAGACTACAGTATTTGATAATAATACGGTATTAGTCTGCCAAAGGGATGGTGATACAAAGTACCAGAATTCAGTTGTTTTTATAATACTTATTTACTGTAATGCTAATTTTATTTCTGTTCAAGGGTACATAATACCAGCCTCTCTTCACTCCTTTAAGTCAAAAGTTTTCTGGTTTCTATCTATAATTTCATTATAGATTTATTTGGGGTAAACACTTACAGTTACAAGGCCCTAAAGCAACTCAAGTTTCCTTTCTCACCAAAGTCAGTTGCTTTGAAGCAAGATGGTTGCTATGTCTGCCTGGTCTCTCCTTCCTGGGCTTTCTCTCTCTCGGCATAGGGCTTATGTCTTTCCGGGCTTTCTATATCAGCTGCAAACTATCAGGCAAATGGCTCATCTCTCTCTGGGGCCACAGGATCAAAAATGACAAAGTTCTCTCCTCTTCCATGTATGGAGCTCTCTCTCTTTCCATGGGTCTTCTTGAGGGAGTGTCCAATTGTATCAGCCCACCAAGGGGGTGGGGACTCAACCTGAGTCACACCCTACTGACATGGTCAAATCAAAAGCTCTAAATTGATTTTATCAAGTAAACGTAAATCCTTTGAATTTAATATAATCAAAGGGTATTACAGGCAGAGGAACAGATTAGTTTATAATCTTTCTCTTTTTGAGATTTATAAATAATCTCAAAATGCCACAGGTACTATAGTTGACTTAATGAAAATGAAGACTTAATATAAAAAAGTAATTAATATCCAAAAGTATGGGGTATTTCATAATGAAAAAGATCAAATAACCACAAGGCAAAAAGTCAAAATATGGTGATTTATGATCCATGCCAATGTTCATGTATTAATAATATAACCATTTTTTTTGAAAAATTATGCTAGGTGTTGAAGATACAATAGAAAAAATACAATGCTTACCACCCCCAAGAAAAGGAAGAGAGAGAAAAATCACAGGCAATTTAAATGAAGAATGATGAAAGGGTTATAATATGGGTCGGTGAGTGCTCTGGAGGAGTACCTCATTCAGGCTGAGTTGTGGGAAAGAGAGGAGTCAAGGAAAGCTTTCCAGAAGAAAGCATAACTTAGGTAGGAACTGATTTATCTATTCAACAAATATTCATTGAGCAGCCATCATATGCCAGGGACCATGCTCGGTCAAGATATACTAAAATGGACAAAACAGAAATAGTTGTTACACACATAGCCTAAAGTACAGAGAGAAGACTGACAAAAAAACAAGTAAACAGCTACACTTAGATTTACAATTTGTTGTAAGTTCTATAATGTGTGTAAGACAGGGACAAAGAAAAGGGGTGCCATGGACTGAGCAGGGGATAATTAAGCTGAGCTATGAATAAGAAGAGCCAACAATCACCATATATGAAGGAGAGACATTTTAGGGAAAGAAAAAGCATGTGTCAAGATACAGAAATATCATTGCACATTTGGGTAACTATAATAGTTTGAAATAGCTTGAGAATAGGTAAAATAACAAAGAGGTGAGAAATGAGGTCTAAGGAGTAATTTAGGCATAACAAAGGATAATTTTGTGCCATAGTATGGGGCTGGTTTGCTTTTTGTTTGTTTGTTTTAATAATCTACTTATAGTCAAAATACCCAACAAATCTATAAAAAGGAAAAATTCACAGTCAGAGCAATAACATTAATGTCATATATTTATAAGGGATAAACACAAAAAGAAGAAAACTAGAATTAGGGAAAAGAAATTATAGGAGAGTAAAGAAAAAGAGGAACACTTTAGTACAAAGATTTAGAAAAACATTCAGATGGCAAAAATTCAAACACAAAACTGACATAAAAGAATCATAAGAATGCTGCCATCTGACTCTAATTGTGAATATTACCACAACTTTTAGTTAATAATTAAAAAAAAAAAAAAACTTTAATAACCAAATCTTATGTCATTTCCTTCATGTAAAGGAAATGTTCCCTAAAACAGGAACAATGTACATATTTAATATTTAAATAAAATTTGTTTTAAAGACATACCAGACTAGCACAGCATTTTAAATTATTTTTTGCTAGTAATTAATTACTCCGACAGGATGCCAGGCCACACTACATGGTGCTTCTAGTTTTTCTATATACTGTATGCATTTCTGATAAATGGGATAAGAATAGATGACCTGGCAGAAGGCTCAGACAATAATATGTGATTTACAGGACAGGAATGCAGCTACCACAAGATTTATCTGACAGCCCTCTCCAATAGTGAACTGTTGAGTATCCGATAGAATGATTTCTAGTCTAGAAAGTCTACTACTGAGTAGCCATACACATTATTTATTTATTAGATGTTTTGGGTTGAAACCATTTTTAAATGATGCACTTCACAATGCACAGTCATAAATTTAGCTTTAAACCCAAGAAGGGAGGTAGTGTTATTGGAATGTATGTCAGACTGAATTAGGATGAGCAACGCAACACTATTATAAAGTAGCCTTGAATGCAATGTCAGTTCTTTCAAAAATGATATTAATGTCAAATGAACAAGATACAAATACTTTATACAATGCTGGAGTAATATTATTTGAAACATTTATTTGACATTTTCTTTAAATTCATATATATAGTTTTAAAGTTTATAAACCTGTGCTATAAATAGGAGGCACAAATGAGTATCATTCTTGTTGAAAAACAATGTGAAATATAGTTGAGAACTTCAACTTTTTTTTGTGCATCAGAGAATATACACTTTCCCAAAGAATGTATGCAGTCTTATTCTACAGAATTAAAGAGAATTTAAATTAGACTTTGGAGCTTAAACAGTTCTAGAATTATTTTATATGAGATTCAGTATTTGAATAAACCTAATTTAATAAACCTTAAATAGACGTTAACAAAAAAACACCAATATATAGCGCTGAGTTATTGTAAAAAAGCTTTCCAAGGCTAGTTACATTTTGTCTAAGCAAAATTAAAATTGAAATAGGATTAAATATGATACATTGCCTAATGAACTTTAAATGAATGATTGGATATTTTAAAACATAACCCTAGTTAAAACTTTAAGAAAATATTTAGAGATCTGTTTGGTCTTACTGGCAGCACACCAAATGTGATCATTTCCTCATTTCTTAAACTTAAGCTCTAAAATGCTCTTTTGTAATAAGATGTGGTTAAGCATCTTTAAAAGAATGCAAAAAAAAAGGAGGTTTTGAATGGATTAAAGAAAAATAGTCACCTAATAAAGAAAAAACTTTAAATAAAACAAATTTAAAATTATCAGAATGTGGCTGTCATAAAATTAACACTGACTAATTTGTAAAGTTCTAAATCAAAGTTGCAGATGTTAGGTTCATAAGCATATCCTATTATTTATGTGATTAAAAAAAAGAGTTTTGACCTGATCTTTCGATCTTTGGCACTCAATCCTCTCCATCTCTGCTTTAAAAAATTAATTAAAATTTTAGCAAGATGGTAGCTTTTCACTTCCCACCCTATCTCCAGCTAAAAAAAATTATCAATCAAACTCAAGCTATCCCCACCCAATATCTGCAAAACGTCGAATTGAAATTCAATTTCATATCTCTTAAGCTTTCACGTAGAAAAGGACAGTTCACTTCTTAACAAAATAAATCATTTTTGTGATTGCCAACCTGACCTCTTTGAATTAGGAAAATTCAAAGTGAAAAATGTAATTATCACCCCGGAACAATCTGTATACATCTGGAGCTAATTCCAGCTTCATTTTTCACATCATTTTTCATACTGCATTACATCTTGTAGGGATGTCATGGAACTTTTGAAGAACTCATAAAAAATGTTTAAGACTTCAATAACCACTAATGTATTTTACTCAAATAAAAACGTTGAGGATTTCTGACTTATGCAACTTGCTCTACTAAACATTCTTCGCATCCCATTTGATTAGATTAGTATTAAACAGCACTGTGACATATATGACAAATAGGTATATTAAAACATGTCATTATTTCTTTTCCGCTTCTAACATTCAACTATGTAATATATTATATACAAAATATCTTTCATGTACCAAAAATACTTTCAATTCATATAAACTATAAAGTGAAACTTCATTCACCAATGAAACAATTTTATCACTATAAACAACAAATCCACACTCTTGTGAAGGCACATCCAGAACTGTAAATTACTGCCTCTTAGAAGGTTAAGGGTAATTTCATATAGGTATAAGAATGATATATGGTAATTTCAATCTAAGAAATAAACAAATGATTATTTCAAATCACATGATTTAATAGGAAATTTTATCCAGTCAGCTTTTGAAGAAATTGAGTTTGCTAAAGGAGATAAGTTATAAAAGCATGATTCTCACTAAATCTAAGAATAATAAGCCTACTAGAAACATAACTACTCATCAACAACATCATTATAAAAATCCATTAGGTGTAATCTCTAAAAGTAATTGTTCTTATTACACTTTATTGACAATACATAGTATTGATTTTTCACACCTTCTATGATTCTTTAATTTGTATTCATGAAATGTCCATCGGCACAGTCTAAATAAATTTGGCAATACAGGCACTAAAACAAATAAATCAATGCAAAGAAACATTAATTTTTCATTATCCTTATTCATCAAACAAGTAAACCATGAGAGTTGTAAATGAAGGTCAAAGGTTTTGAAATGGGTCAGAACCCTTGACCTCTAGACCAAGACCCTTCCTATTAAAAAAGGCTATTTTAAAGTTTAAAGTAGGGGAATTTACTACCAGCAAGATATCATTTTTAAAAGACTACAAAGAAAACTTTCAGTGAAAACATTTATCTGTTTAATTGCAAAACAGAAAGAAAAACATCACAGGATACATGGTTTTTATGTTGGTGTTTTTTTAATCATTAAAGTTCACCACATAAAGTACAGGGTTTCTGAACATTGAAAGTAGTTTTATTTTAAGGAATTTATTTTGGAAATCCTATTATGTTGGTTGTGATATTTTTGTTGACATCTTCCTAAAATATATTGTGCATGTCAAAAATAATCAGCAATGACAAGAATTCAACAGTATTTATCACTCATTTCATAACCTCTGTACAAAACCCATTATTCGAGAGGAGTCAGCGTGCCACTCTACAATGTATAGAAATAAATCTGTTTCTATAACCTTAATAGATACAGCAAAGTAATTATCCAGTCACCACAAGATCAAGGTTATGTATAAGCTGGATATTTTTAATGTGACTCTAGAACCCTCTGTTTCTCCTTCATCTATCTTTAATTAATTCAGCACTTACTTTAAATTCATCTATATGTTAGTCTCAAAAATAAGAATATAATTTATAATACAAATAAAATTATTTGAAAACTGCAAACTCAAATTCCTATTACAGCAAAAATATCTGATAAAGCCATTATAATTTCCTTGTCCAAGTAAATCTGTATGAAAATTTATTTTTAATTCAACATATATTCTTGTAACTCACCTGAGAACACAGTAGCATAACCAATTCCACAACTGAACTACTCGACTTCATGCAAACCAGACCTATTTTAAAGAGAATTTAAAAATATATATTACAATGTAAAGAACAAATATGAGAGATTTATATGTTATATAACTTTGTCCAAATTGACTTGTAAAAAAACTGTTAACATCTTGCGAAGAACAAAACTTGTATACATTTGACCATATGATTAAACAAGGTACCCCAGTTATTTGAAACCTGGCATCAAAACTGCCACCATTTTTGGTAAACTATTTCATTTCAGCTTTCAAAATAGTAAAACATTTATTACTACTTCATACATAATGACATTTCCCAATACTCATAGAAAATGTGCACAACATATGCCATATTGATCAATATCATCTACATTTTGTTTTGGAGAGAGTTGATTGTTAATACATGCAGAGAAGGGAAATGGCTCCCTGACCTTTGCTTTCTCCACCACACTCTTTCCCTTCAACCCTCTAGCTATCAATCAAGTTTCCATTTTGTTTCATGGCAGCAGACATCCCAAACACTCTTATTAGTACCTTGACCTCTGACATTACAATAAACCTTAACAGAAGTGCAAGCCGTTGTCTGCTATATAGTCTTGATTTCTGTTAAATTAATTCATTCACATTTTCTCTTTTATGTTTCACTTTGACTCTTTGGTTCACCAAAAAATATTCAAAGGACGGAATTTTTATACAGTTAATATTCACTTAAAGAAATCTTTCATTTTGATGAGTGATAAAATCTAAAGTAACTCATTCAAAGAACACTTTATAAATAGTATCTAAAAAGGGGAATGCCAAAAAGGACTAAAGTATTAAGTGACATTATTAATAATCAGAAAAAATTACTATATTTAATTCTATAATTTGCTAGGTAAACACTAGCTTAAGTTTCAGGGTTTAAAAGCTAAAATAATTCTTGGTTGCCCTTATATACCCTGCAAATAAATTCCTTTTTTTCTCCATTAGAACTCTGCCAGATATCCTATTTTGTTCACTTTCTTTTATATTCTTGCTCTACACTGCTTTCTTCTACCACATTTTCAGTGATCATGCCTCAGACTTAATGACACGTTGGCATTTTGCAGCCTTAGAAATAGCATTCAAATTAAATACGTGGCTCATTTTTTTATTGAAAAGTTATAGCCATTTTTCTCAAAGTGTGAAGAAATATATAACATAGAGAAGATATCAACAGTGTCAGCACTGACATGAAAATTAGCTTACAGAATTTCTATATGTTATATTAGTTAAGCAGGTCATTAACTAGACTAAAGTATGATTTCTATAGGGCTAATTTCAGAGCACTCCTCATGCTAATACTGCCAAGACCACAAAGAAGGGCAGAGGTATCTCTCATAGCTAGTGTAGCCCTCTACTGATCTGAAACCTTGTCACTTTTCTTAAAATATAGCCCAGCTACCAGGAAGTTTTGTTTACTCAAACCTCAAAATCCATTTACTACAAGTAAATTCATATCTTTTTACCATTAGGTCATTATTCCTTATTGCTCTATTTTAGAGGAACCAGAATTCCTACGAACTTTGCTTTTGTGACTAATCATTTGGCTTATCTGCTCAGATAATGCATAGTAATAAAAAGGTCCTTGGGCTATCCAAAGTCAGAAGATTTATAGCTGTTCTTTTGTCCCTTTTACCACATATCATAGGATGGTTCATTACTCATATAGTTACCCCTATAATTGTTTTAATGTATATGTATACCAACTTCAATCTTATTTCCCACTAATAAAGGCTGATAAACCAGAGTATGGTTGATAGCTGCTACATAGTTGGATGTGAAGATTCAGCAAACAATACACCCACAGACCAGTGAGTTGAGTGCTCAGAACACAAATTCTAGTAAAAGGTCATGTAACATCTCATAGTTTGATTTGAACAATTAATGTATTTTGGGAGCAGAGTTTTTGTTGCTTTGTTGGACATGGAGGTGGTTTTGGAGGGCATGTACAAATTTAAGTGAAAAAGAGATTCAGAGATGGGAAGCGGCTGTGGCTCAATCAGTAGGGCTCCCGTTTACCATATGGGAGACCCCGGGTTCGGTTCCTGAGGCCTCCTGGTGAAGGCAAGCCCGCCCGCACGGCGTGGTTAGCTGACCCAGCGAGCACAAGCAGCAAGGGGGGGATAAATGAATAAATAAATTTAAAAATCTAAAAAAAAAGAGATTCAGAGGAAAAAGGAGACTTGATACTAGACTTCTCATGCTTACTTTACTATGTAAACGACATGGGTACTGTAAGCATAAATATATATCATCTGGACTAAAGAAACAGGAGAGATCACTAATAAGGGACTTGATATCAGATCATACAACTTAAATCACATCTATTTTTTACACAAATTTCTAACTTTGGGTGAGGTTGGTTGCATGTATGAAGAACTGTGAAATTAATTATAATCCAGTAAATCTGTTTTAGATTTACAGTTAGACTTTAAGGATTATCCAAAGGCCCTAGAACAACAATTAGAGTAAAGATTTAAGTTGTTACCAGAAGCGTCAATTTTCATTTTCACATATTCACATCTATTATTGCCCCAACCAGCAGAAAGAGGAGAAGGTATTTCAGTCACACAGACCTAAATGGGTTTATGATCTGAAACCTCTAAAGTTTCTCAGAGAAATAGTTGGGTTCCTTTTGCTTGCTTTTATTTTTTGGACTGTTTTTCACAGACATGGAATTTTAGTTTCTTCCAAAAGGACAAACTCAAGATACCAAGCTAAGAGTTTTATAATCTAAACACCTGACTTATTAAGAAATCCTGTTGCATGAACAAAGATCACTCCAATTTCTTCAGGAAAGACTAGCCCAGATGCACATTAGGGGTTATTCATCCCAACTATATTATCTATTATTTTTCCTTAGTTCATAGTGCATTCAGAAAAATCAAATGATTTACCAGAGATTAAACACCATCTAAACCCACTGATCTATCTTAATCCTCAGATACTAAGAAAAATAGCCATGGTCATTTACCATCAGGAAACTTAGAAGCTTTTTTCTTTTTTCAAATGTTCTAATAATTTTTAAAATAATTTATAGAACAGAAGGATGGTGATGAATAACATGAGAAATTTTAATAAGGACTTAAGCATAGTAAATTCAAATATGCCTTTCATATTTTCCTGGATTTGAAGGTATACACATACCAAAATGGCTAATGACCTTTGTATGCAACTAACTGCCCATTATGAATCTAGAATATATACATCTTATAAATACTAGTTCCAATTTTCACAAACATTTCTAATAGGTCTTACCTTTTTCTTAAACTTACATTATCACAACATAATTCTTTGGAAAACACTGATGACTAATAATTTTGTGGAAGGAAGGACACCCATCTTCTTCACTCCAGAATTACAAAACAATTTCTTTGCTAGATTTATTAACATCATTTAAAATGATCAATCCACTGAATTTTTTTCATTTCTACCTGAACTTTTCCCTTCCAGTCACCTGTGTATACAGTCACCTTTATATACACACATGCCTTCAAATATTTACCCACATACAAAGTATGTCAAACAAATTGTGGTGTATAACCATCACGAAAGATGGGAGAAAACTGTCATCTTTTTTTTTTTTTTTTTTTTAGCAAAATGGGATAGTCCAGGTTCTTGTTGCAAAATAGTCCATGATGAAAATTTTGCGTGATGAAGTCCTTCCTGTTGAATGACATACTGAGAATACCAATGGTTTACTCCTTTCCATGGTTTACTCATATACTAATGGTGGATTGGAGCTATATACCCTAGAAAAACATGTTCTTAAACGTAATCCATTCGTGTGGATGTGAACCCACTGTAAAGACCTTTTGATCGGGTTACTTCTGTTAAGGTGTGACCCAACAGAATCAGAATGGGTCTTAATCCTATTACAGGAATGCTTTGTAAGCATAATGAAATTTGGATACATAAAAACCAGGGAGCAGCCAAAAGCTGGAAGTAAATAGGACCCAAAAGAGAAGACAGGTGAGGCTGCCATGTACATTGTCATGTGACAGAAAAGCCAAGACCAAGGATGGCGGGCAGCCAGCCCAGAATGCCAGTCTTCAGGAAGAAAGGATCGCCTTAATGATGCCTTGACTTTGACTTCTAGCTTCAAAATCATGAGCCAGTAAGTTAAGCCAATCCATTGCATAGTATTTGCTTTAGCAATGAGAAAATTAAAACAGACAACTAAAGCTGCAAGTTGATATTTAAAGAGATTGGAGTACAGATAATTTGATTTCCCATGATTTTTCAGTTTCAAAGGAATGCCAGTATCTTATGTTAAACCAGCAACCATGGACACAGAAAGTCAGATTTAGCAATCATCTAGTCCAAGCATTTTTTCATTCAAACTATTCTTTAATTTATTGAAATGAAACTCACACAACATAAAATTAAATACTTTAAAGTGAACAATTCAGTAGCATTTAGTACATTCACAATGTTTTGCAACCTCCACCTCAATCTAGTTCCAAAACATTTCCATCATTCCAAAATAAAACTCTGCACTCACTAAACAATTACTCTCCTTTCTTCCTAACACTGGCAATGACCAATAGGTTTTCTGTTTCTATGTAGTCAGAACATTTTTTAATGCAAAAATCAATTCCACATCATATCTGTTAAAAGTCATCTAGCCTCTTCTTAAAAATGTATATTATTGTAGTATTGGCATTTTTAAATCAATCTCTTAAGCTCTTAAATAGCTCAAATTATTTGAAAATTCACACTCTTAATGAACTGAAATCTACTTTGTGCACAAATTCTGGATGAGTTGCCTTTCTAAATTTCAAGTATTTGAAGGCACAGGGTACATGGCAAGTATATCATGCTTTAAAATATATATATATCCCAAATTCCTCATTCATTTTTTAAATAGCACACTTTCCAATAGTCTTAGTAACCTTCTTCTGCATGTTATCTGGTTTGACACAATCTCAAATAACTACCTAGAAATGGCCTGGTAATCTAAATATAATGTGAATAGAATAGTGTACATTACTAATATAATATCTACTTATTCATAAAATAATTCTACTAACAGTTACTAGCAATGCATCCCTCATTTTTCTAATTTGTGGGACGACAATGTTGTCTATAAGGATCTTAAATTCAAAGCTTAGGTAATTACTGTGATACCAGTCCCTTCAATTCTCTAGTCTCTTAATTAATTTTAATGTGTTCTAAAAATCTTAGTTCTCTGGGTCAATACATAATTTTCTGCTCCAGCCAAATCACTGATAAAAATCTTAATCAGATTAGAATATAACAAACATGTTATATATAGCTAAAAAAATAGAGTATCAGGTGCCTGCTCAGAGGAAACATTTAAATAATAAACTTCTATGCATCTCTTATTATCAATAATTTAATCTTTTTAACTTTGAAGTTTAAATATATATAATAAAATAAAGAAAAATCACTTACTTGTTCCTTCTATGAGTAGCTCTTGTCCATGGCTACCCAAAAGCGTACGAGAGAGAAAAGGTGCAAAATCCACAAAAATCTCTCGAAGAAGAGGAGCTGCCTTTTCCAAAGAATGTTCAAGCCTGTCTGAAATACTAATTGAAAAGAGGTAAATTACATACTATTCAACAGAATTTACTAATTTTCTAGTTTATGAAATAAAGCATAAGTTTCCATAGAAATGTAAAATTACATGAAAATTTTAAAATTACCTATAGGCTCATTTAGTGCTATGCATACCACTCCTTCAGCCTGGAATATCCTTCTTTACCCTGTTCTATTTTATAACCCTAGTCCTGGCAAAACAACCTGGTGTTAAAATCTCCAAGCATCAATTTTTATTGGAAGTCTTAACTGGCCAGATAAGAATACAAGCTGTTTACTAATGTTCATTGTAACCTAAACAAACCCTATAATCCTTATCAAACTTGACTACCAATAAACCATAAGCACCTAGAATTCAAGAACCATATCTTCTTCATTTCTAAGTTATAAACTACAGTATATAGTACAGGCTCAATAAATGTTTATACAAACAACCAGCTTATATTTTTTGTCATTTAATTTCATCTACCTCTGTTACAACTTAATGTTAATGCACTCAGAATAATTTTGCATTTGAAAAGACATATGCTAAATGAGCACATTTATGAAAAATCCATTCTACATATTAATATGTATAACACATATATATATTGACACGCACATATATATATGCACATACAAATATATACAAATATATACATATATATTTGATAATTTAAAAATGAATGCCCTGAATTTCATAAGATTCAGAGGTAGCCACAGCTTTAAGTACCACACATGTACACAGTCATCATATATCTCTTAGGAATTCCTACTATTCACACTACCAAGAAAAAAGCTACTGCTAAAACTATTTGTTGGTAAACCACTAGAAATTCCTACTGTCATTAACCATCCCCTGCCATTTACTACCCTTAAAAATATTCCTCTCTACATATCACATAGACCTTTTAAGCCCTGGATGATATCACAACTATGGGCCTACATTTGTAGACCGCTATGGATTTTACCTCTGAGATAAGGAGTTTCAAGAACTCTCTGTCCCTGGTAGAAAACAATTCACAGCACCCAAAGTTAGAATTTGAAATAGATATTCCCAATGAAACAAGAAAAATGACACTATCTACAATTCAACACCGCTGAGGCTTTGTTTGAATAGGTGATCCTCGCCTATTCTTACAGCATTTCTATAGAAGAGTAACTCTGAATAACTTTCAATTTACAATCATTTGAAAGAACAGCTACTAATTGTCTGTGTAACTATCATAACTTTTATGCACATAGCAGGTATTACTTATCACAAATAGCCATTACTTAGGTCAAGTCTCATTGATCATTTACACCTTACAACCTTTAAAAATAAATTGAACTTCTAAGATATTTTCAAGCCTCTTGTCATGTATGTTGATGAAAGAAAGGAAGAAAGGAAGAAAGTGAACAAGAGAAAGAGAGAGAGAAAGAGATGGAGAAAAGGAAGAAGGAGGAGAAAGAAATAGAAGAAAAAACAAAAGATAGTTAAAGGGTCCTCAAAAGGAATAAATCAGAAATATCCAAGTTAGCAGCTTAAATACCTCATACTTGAAACTGGATCATCTGGAACTGAACCAACTGTTGGAACTGATGGTAATTTTGCATTAGATGATCTACTACCTATAAAAGAAAAAGAATTATTCTAGCAATTTTCTGTTTTTAGATAGAAGTATTCAAACAAGTTTATCACTATAGCAGTAAACACCACTTAAGGTGCTAAAATACAAATGCATTAAAAGTAAAAATCAATCAATGGTTTTGGAAATACAATGTACAAATATATAATTTGTAACAAGTACAAAAAACGATGGGGGTACAGATGGACAGAAGGGTGAATATATATACTACTGAACATAAGATGGTATAGAATCATGAATAAGTAATATGGATTTAGGATTTAAATTTTAATTCCAGAATAATCACGAAGAAAATATGTGAAAAATATGTTCAGAAAGAAATTACAGGGAAATAAAAATGTTACAGTACAAAAAAAAAAAAAAAAAAAACAAATAAATTTGAAAGTAGCCATTAATGGAAGAATTGCAGGTCAAAAAAGGTATAAGATTTTCAAAGGCAAAATAGCAAAATGGCTAAAGAAAGGCCTGCATTATCAGTGGTTACTTTAAATGTGAATGGACTAAAGCCTCCAGTCAAAAGACAGGGATTAGCAAAATGGATGAAAAAGTAAGACCTAACTAGAAGCGAGTTACAAGAAACTCACCTTAAATTCAAAGATATAAGTAGGTTGAAAGTGAAAGGATGGAAAAAATATACCATGCAAGTAGTTACAGAAAGAGCGCTGGGGTGGCTATACTAATATCGGATAAGAGAGACGTTAAATTAAGAACAGATGATTAAAAAGGTCATTATATACTAATAAAGAGGTCAACTCAACAAGAAGACATAACGATTATAAATATATATGCATCTAACAGCACAGGCAAAAAATAAATGAAACAAATATTGACAGATTTGAAAAGAAATAGAAAGTTCTACATTAACAGTACGAGATTTTAATACATAACCTTCAATAATGGATAGAACATTTGGTCAGAAGATCAATAAGAAAATAAAAGACTTGAATGATACTCAAAATCAGCTAGACCTAACAGCATTTATAGAACACTTCATCCAACAGCAACAGCGTACATATTCTTCTCTAGCACACAAGGATCATTTTCCAGGATAGACCATATGTTAGGTCACAAAACAGGTCTCAATAAATTGAAAAATATTGAAATCATATATCTTCTCCAAGCACAATGGAACAAACTTAGAAATCAGTAACAGAGGGGAAGTAGAAAATTCCACAAATATGTGGAAATTAAGCAACAAACTCTTCAACAAACAATGGGTCAAAGAAGAAATTACAAGGGAAATTAGGAAATTATCTTGAGACAAACGAAAATGAAAACACAACATAGTAAACCTTACGGTACAGAGAGGGAAATTCATAGCTCCAAATGCTTACATTAAAAAAGAATAAAGACGTCAAATCAGAGACCTAACATCAAAGCTGGAGGAACAAGAAAAAGAAGAACTACACCCAAAGTGAGTAAAAGGAAGGAGATAATGATTAGAATGGAGATAAATGAAGCAGAGAATAAAAAAAACAAACAACAACAACAAAGAAAACAATAGAATCAACAAAACCAAAAGTAGTTTCTTTGAAAGGATCAATACACTTAACAAATCTTTACCTAGAATGACAGAGAGAGAGAGAGAGAGGATGGAAATAACTAAAATCAGAAATGAAAAGGGGACATTACTACCATACACACAAACAAAAAGGAATATAAGAGATACTATAAACAGCTCTAGGCCAACAAAATTAGATGACCTAGATGAGATGAGGTTCACACTCAAACTACCAACAGTGACTCAAGAACAATAACTACTAAAGAGATTGACTTAGTAATCAAAAACATCCCAACAAAGAAAAGCCCAGGACCAGACAGTGACACAGGTAAAATTTCCCAAACAGTCTGAGGTGGTTTGAAGCTGTATGTACCCCCAGAAAAACAGTCTTAAATTTAATCCATTCTGGTGAGTGTAAACCTATTGTAAATAGGACCTTTTGATGAGGTTAATTCAGTTAAAGTATGGCCCACCTCAAACAAGATGGGCCTTAATCCTATTACTGGAGTCCTTTATGACAGGAATAAATTCAAATAAAGAGAAAACCACAAAGGGAGTGGCCAGAAGTTATAATCAATAGAACCCAGAAGAGAAGGGAGAGACCAGGTGACCCTGCCATGTGTCTTGCCATTTGGCAAGCTAAAGACCAAGGGTCACAGGCAGCCAGCCCCAGATGCCACAGCCTAGAGGATGCCTTGATTTGGACATTTTACCAGCCTCAAAGCCAGAACTTAATAAATTCCAATTGTTTAACCTGAGCCATTTTATGGTATTTGCTTTGAGCAGCCTAAGAATCTAGAACCCACTCCAAAAAGAATTAACACTTATTCTCCTCAAAATCTTCCAAAAAACTGAAGAGGAAGGAACACTCCCTAACTCATTCTATGAGGCCAACCTTACCCTATGTGCAGTTTGACATTGTTTATGAATTCCAAAAATAGATATTGGATTATGTTTGTAAACTGGTCTGTTCCTCTGGGCATGATTAAATTATGATTAGGGCTTTGATAGGGCCATGACAGTAGGACCTTGAGTCACCGCCTCCTTGGTGGGCAGGGTCTCACAGAGAAACTGCACCTCAGAGAAGGGAGGTTGGAGTTTTGAAATGGAGCCCAAGGAAGTAAACACACAGAGAAGCAGATACGTTAGACACGGCAGAGGCCCTGGGAAGAAAGACCAGCCATTCGCCTGATAGTCTATGGCTGACCTTGTGGCGAGAATAGAGCAGTTGAGCCCAGAGTGTAACGAGACTGGGAGAGAGACAAGAAGACTTATCCCAGTCTACAGCTGATATTGGAAGAAGCTGGGTCCACGGAGCCAAGAGAGGAAGAGGGAGCCTGAATCCTTGCAGACATTGGCAGCAATCTTCCTCCAACACGCGGCAACAGACCTTGGTGAGGTAAGTAACTTACACTTTATGGCCTGGTAACTGTAAGCTTCTACTCCAAATAAATACCCTATATAAAAGCTAACAGATTTCTGGTACTTTGCATCAGCACCCCCTTTGGCTGACTAATATACCCTAATACAAAAGTTAAGTAAAGAAACCACAATAAAAAGAAACTACGGACCAATCTCTCTTATGAATATACAAGCAAAAATTCTCAACAAAATACTAGGAAACCAAATCCAAACGCATATCAAAAGAATTATATACCATGATTAAGTAAGATTTATCTCAGGTATTCAAGGGTGGTTCAACATAACAAAATCCATTAAAGTAATATACCACATTAACATAATGAAGGGAAAAAAATCATAGGATCATCTCAATTGAAGCAGAAAAGGCATTTAACAAAATCTAGCACCCCTTCTTGATAAAAACACTTAGGAAAATGGGAATACAAGGAAACTTCCTCAACATGACAAAGTACATATTTGAAAAACCCTCTGCTAACATCATACTTAATAAGGAAAGACTGAAAGCTTTCCTTCAAGATCAGGAAAAATACAAGGATTCCCACTGTCACCATTTTTATTCAATATTGTACTAGAAGTTCTTGCCAGAGCAATTAGACAAGAGAAAGAAATGCAAGGCATTCAAATTGGAAAGGAAGAAGTGAAACATTCCCTATTTGCAGATGACATGATCTTATATGCAGAACACCTGGAAACCACGGCCATGATGAAACAGTATAAATACAATACTACTCTGTAATCATGTCTGAATACATACAAAACATGACCTTTGCCCAAATAACAAACACGATCAAACATCCCTGAACTTAACATGAGTGACTGCTGCTTCTATACAAATGATAGCTTTAACCTCAATCTAGTCTTCCCTAGAACATTGTCTGAGTAGAAAGCTGCTAATGATTTCCTTGTGGTAAAGATGAATATCTAAGATGAAGGGCACTACTATAGCTTGCTTCCAAATCTATAAGCCATAGGAAACCGTATTCAACTTTTCTTTCACTGCTAAAATGGCAGTAAATGAAAGTGGATTAAAAAGCCAAGAGCTCTTACCAGAATGAGACCCTCTTCTACTTTCCTTTTAGAACTCTCCAGTCCTAAAGTAATTAGCTGAAACAGCTCAAAAAAGCATCTGCACCAAAGCAATGACCCCACTGGCCCAGAGAAAGGTGCCAGAGCCCAAATATAGTGAGAAGGGCATACAACAAGAGAAAATAAAAAGAACTCTAAGGTAAGAGCTTGGAATTAAAGGTATCTGTATGAATTCATGGTTTTCAATATATAGAGAACTAGAAATAAACAAACATGTGAATTAGGGTGTATATTTTTATATATACTTTCATATATTAATTGAAAGACAACTAGAGGATAATCTAGGGACTGTATAAAATAGTGATTCTGGCAGTAGATGAACATTATGATTAATAATATAAACACAAGAATGTTCTTCTACTACAAGGTATTAAGAATATGGTGCAGACTTCCGGGAAGATGGTGGACTAGTAAGACACGGGAATCTCTTCTCCAGAAAAATAGCTAGAGGACAAGCTAAAATAGCCCCGAAAAAGATCTTCCAGGGTTTAGGACAGCAGGTGAAGGCTGCATATCACCCAGAGGAGAGAGGGACAGAAGAGAGAAATCGCGACTACAGAACTGTGAGTTGCAAGTAGCAGCCTCTGCTGCTGCCGGCACCCTCCCCCACGCTCTTCAGAATTCTCGGGCCCCTGGGCCTGCGACCACAGACAAAGGGGGCTTCAGGGATGTGCCACTCCCAGAAAGGGGAGAGAGAGGGATACAGCCTTAGGCTGACTCAGGTTCTGACCGGAAATTTGGGCTGAAGAACCCCACCGAACCTTCCACACGGCGGTTTGCCCTGGGAGCCTAGAAAGGACTGCAGAAATCCGACTTCGCAACCTCCTTCTCTTCTAGCCTGGATTAATTGTTGAGGACACCACAGGAGAGGGGAGAGAGAGCCGGGGGCTTACCCTGCTTTTGACTCCCAGGTTTGGTCTGCCCTGTCCCGAGAGCCCTTCCAAGCCCGGTGGGGCTGCGCCATTGTTTGCCTTACAGCTTGCAAGCGGCTAAAGATATACAAACCTTCCAATCTCCTCCTCTACTAACAGGGACTGATTGTTGAGGATACAAAAGGGAGTGGAAATATTTCCTAGCTGGGAAAAGGGGGCGATACCAGAAAAGTCTGGAGAACTATCTCAGAAAGTTTGAATTACAAGGCTCTTAACCTCCAGACAGGAAACTCTATCACATTGATCTGGTCTGTGTCACAACAAATATGCTCCGACAAGGCACTGAATTGAGAGCTGCCAATAAGTGCCAACTCCTGGCAGACCAAGGAAGTGCACATAAGAAAATTAAAAGTAGGAGAGGCTTTTCCTGGCCTCTATACCCTCCCTGCCCAAGGCCCCAGGAAATGACTCTACAACCAATTACTGGGTCCAGTGCCCAGTTTTGAGCAACCAGCAGAACAATCCTAGCAATCAAGGTTGAGCCAAAAATCAAAGAACGGTGGTAACTCACAGCCTCCTGCCACTAAAACCTCATAAAAGAGAAAGAGATAGAGCATCTAAGGAAAATACAAACTAACCAGATGCCTAAGCCCCAGCAAAAAATTACGAGCCATGCTAAGAAAATAGAAGACATGGCCCAAGAAAAGGAATACAGCAAAGTCCCAGAAGAGATGCAGAATTTGAGAGAACTAATCAGTGAGATGAGCACACATTTCCAAAATCAAATTAATGAGATGAAAGACAATATAGTTAAAGAGATAAATGACATCAAGAAGACATTGACCGAACACAAAGAAAATTTTGAAATCCTGAACAGGAAAGTAACAGAGTTCATGGGAATGAAAGACACAATAGGTGAAGTAAAAAATACATTTGAGGCATACAACAGCAGACTCAAAATGATAGAAGAAAGAATAAGTGATACCGAAGGCAGAGCAGCTAAAATTGAAGAGAGAAAAGAACAGAGAGAGAAAAGAACGGAAAAAATTGAGCAGGGGCTCAGAGAGTTGAATGACAAAACAAAACGCAAGAACATATGTGTCATGAGAGTTCCAGAAGGAGAAGAGAAAGGAAAAGGGGCAGAAAGAGTATTTGAGGAAATAATAGCTGAAAATTTCCCAACTCTCACAAAAGAAAAGAACTTACATGTCCAAGAAGCACATTGTACCCCAATAAGAATAAATCCAAATAGACCTACGCCAAGACACATATTATTCACAATGTCAAATGTAAAAGATAAAGAGAAAATTCTCACAGCAGCAAGAGAGAAGCAAACGATCACGTACAAAGGACGTCCAGTAAGACTTAGTGCAGATTTCTCTTCAGAGACCATGGAGGCGAGAAGACAGTGGTATGATACAATTAGGAAACTGAAAGAGAAAAACTGCCAGTCGAGAATGCTTTATCCAGCAAAACTGTCCTTCAAATATGAAGGTGAATATAAAGTATTCACAAACAAACAGAAACTAAGAGAGTTTGCAAAAAAGAATCCACCTTTGCAGGAAATATTAAAGGAAGCCTTAGAAGCTGAAAGAAAAGGACAGGAGAAACAGGCTTGGAGGAGAGTATAGAAGAAAGAAAAGCAGAAAGGAAAACCAAAAGACTAAAAAGAAAGACAAAAGTAAGATGACATATGAAAACCAAAGAATAAAATGGAGGATATAAATAGTGCATTTTCAGTAATATCATTGAATGTGAATAGATTAAATTCCCCAATCAAAAGATACAGGCTGACAGAATGCATTAAAAAACATGAGCCATCCATATGCTGCTTACAAGAAACTCACCTCAGACACAAGGATACAAGCCGGCTGAAAGTAAAAGGTTGGAAAAAGATACTCCATGTGAATAGTAAACAGAAAAGAGGAGGGGTAGCTATACTAATATCAGACAAAATAGACTTTAAATGCAAAAAAGTTATAAGAGATGCGGAAGGCCATTATATATTAATAAAAGGGACGATACTCCAGGAAGAATAACAGTCATAAATATCTACGCACCTAACCAGGGTGCCCCAAAATATATGAGACAAACTCTGGCAAAACTGTAGGGAGAGATAGACATTTCGACAATAATCGTCGGAGACTTCAACACCCCACTCACATCATTAGATAGAACAACTAGACAGAAGATCAACAAGGAAACAGAGAACCTGAACAATATGATGAACAAGTTAGACCTAACAGACATATACAGAACACTGCATCCAAACTCAGCGGGTAATACATTCTTCTCAAGTGCCCATGGATCTTTCTTCAGGATAGACCACATGTTAGGTCACAATACAGCTCTCAATAAATATAAAAAGATTGAAATTATACAAAGCACCTATCAGATCATAATGGAATGAAACTAGAAATCAATAACAGACAGGAAAAAAGGAAATTTGCAAATGTGTAGAGACTGAACAACACACTCCTAAATATTCAGTGGGTCAAAGAAGAAATTGCAAGTGAAATCAGTAAATATATTGAGACAAATGGAAATGAGAACACAACATATCAAAGCTTATAGAATACAGCAAAGGCAGTCTTGAGAGGGAAATTTATAGCCCTAAATGCCTATATTAAGAAACAAGAAAGAGCTAAACTCAAAGATTTAACTGAACAACTTGAGAAACTAGAAAAAGAACAGCAAACCAATCCCAAAGCAAAAAGAAGGAAAGAAATAATAAAGATTAGAGCGGAAATAAATGAAAATGAGAACAAAAAAGCAATAGAGAAAATCAACAAAACCAAAAGCTAGTTCTTTGAGAAGATCAATAAAATTTACAAACCCCTCGCTAGACTAACAAAGAAGAAAAGAGAGAAGATGCAAATAAATACAATCAAAAATGAAAAGGCTGAAATTACAAATGACCTCACAGAAATAAAAAGAATCATAAGAGGATATTATGAGAAACTATATGCCAACAAACTAGAAAACCTGGATGAAATGGACAAATTTCTAGAAACTCATAACCAACCTACACTGACACAACAAGAAATACAAGAACTTAACAAACCAATCACAATTAAGGAGATTGAATCCGTCATCAAAAATCTCCCAGCAAAGAAAAGTCCAGGACCAGATGGCTTCACAGGTGAGTTCTACCAAGCATTTCTAAAAGAATTAACACCAATCCTGTTTAAACTCTTCCAAAAAATCAAAGAAGAGGGAAAATTACCCAACACATTTTATGAAGCCAACATCACCCTAATACCAAAGCCTGATAAAGATTCTACAAGAAAAGAAAATTACAGACCAATCTCTCTCATGAACATAGATGCAAAAATTCTCAACAAAATACTTGCAAATCGAATCCAACAGCATATCAAAATACTTATACATCACGACCAAGTGGGATTTATTCCTGGTATACAAGGCTGGTTCAACATAAGAAAATCAATCAATGTAATATACCACATTAACAAATTGAAGGAAAAAAAACACATGATCATCTCAATAGATGCAGAAAAGGCATTCGACAAAATCCAACATCCTTTTTTGATAAAAATACTTCAAAAGATAGGAATAAAAGGAAAATTCCTCAATATGATAAAAGGCATATATGAAAAACCCACAGCCAACATCACACTCAATGGGGAAAGGTTGAAAGCTTTCCCCCTAAGATCAGGAACAAGACAAGGATGCCCACTGTAACCATTGTTATTCAACATTGTACTAGAAGTTCTAGCTAGGGTAATTAGACAAGACAAAAAAATTAAAGGCATCCAAATAGGAAAAGAGGAAGTAAAACTCTCACTGTTTGCGGATGACATGATTCTGTATTTAGAAAATCCTGAAGTATCCACAACAAAGCTACTTGAACTAATAAATGAGTTCAGCAAAGTGGCAGGATATAATATCAACACGCAAAAATCAGTAATGTTTTGTACACTAGTACTGAACAATCTGAGGAGGAAATCAGGAGGAAAATTCCATTTTCAATAGCAACAAAAAGACTCAAATACCTAGGAGTTAATTTAACCAAGGAAGTACAGGACCTATATGCAGAAAACTACAAAACAATGCTAAAAGAAATTTTAAAAGACCTAAACAAATGGAAAGACATTCCGTGTTCGTGGATTGGAAGAATAAATATCGTGAAGATGTCAATCTTGCCCAAACTGATTTATAGATTCAATGCAATACCAATCAAAATCCCAACAGCTTACTTTACAGAATTAGAGAAGGCAATTACCAAATTCATCTGGAAGGGTAAGTGCACTCGAATAGCCAAAAGCATTCTAAAAAAGAAGAGCAATGTGGGAGGAATTTCACTGCCTGACCTTGAAACATATTACAAAGCTACAGTGGTCAAAACAGCATGGTACTGGCATAAGAATAGACATATCGATCAGTGGAATAGAATTGAGAATCCAGAAATAAACCCTCACCTATACAGTCAACTGGTTTTTGACAAACCTACCAAGCCCACGTTGATGGGAAAAAACAGTCTCTTCAACAAATGGTGTTGGGAGAACTGGTTATCTATAACCAAAAGAATGAAAGAGGACCCCTATCTCACCCCCTATACAAGAATCAACTCAAAATGGATCAAAGATCTAAATATAAAAGCCAGGACCATAAAACTACTAGAAGAAAATGTAGGGAAACATCTTCAAGACCTTGTAGTAGGTGGTGGTTTCTTGGACCTCACACCCAAAGCACGTGCAACAAAAGAAAAAGTAGATAAATGGGACCTCCTCAAAATTAAACACTTTTGCACCTCACAGGAATTTGTCAGAAGGGTGAAAAGGCAGCCAACTCAATGGGAAAAAATATTTGGAAATCACATATCTGATAAGGGTTTAATATCCAGGATATATAAAGAGATGTTACAACTCAACAATAAAAAGACTAATGACCAAATTAAAAAATGGGCCAAAGACTTGAATAGACATTTCTCCGAAGAAGAAATACAAATGGTAAAAAAACACATGAAGAAATGCTCAACATCACTCATGATTCGGGAAATGCAAATCAAAACTACAATGAGATATCATTTCACACTTATCAGAATTGCCACTATTAAAAAGATAGAGAACTACAAGTGTTGGAGAGGATGTGGAGAGATAGGAACACTTCTTCACTGTTGATGGGAATGCAGGATGGTACAACCACTATGGAGGACTGTTTGGCAGTTCCTAAAGAAGTTGAATATAGACTTGCCATGTGACCCTGCAATACCACTACTGGGTATATACTCAGAAGAACTGAGAGCAGTGACACGAACAGACATCTGCACACCGATGTTCATCGCCACATTATTCACCATTGCCAAAAGTTGGAAACAACCCAGGTGTCCATCAACAGATGAATGGATAAACAAACTGTGGTCTATTCACACGATGGAATATTATGCAGCTGTAAGAAGAAATGAAGTCATAAAGCATATGGCAACATGGATGAACCTGGAGGACATTATGTTGAGTGAAGCAAGCCAGACACAAAAGGACAAATACTGTATGAATGTATTACTATGAACCAAATATATTGTGTAATATATTGTTTGATTCACAAAAAAAAAAAAAAAAACAAGCAAAAAACAAAACAACAAAAATATTTACATGTGTCCATTATATTTAATTGAGAAATGTATATATTTATTCATCTGTGTTTACTTTTTAGTTTTTAATTGCTTATGTTTTCAATTATTAAATGTACAAAATAAAGTTAAAAAAAAAAGAATATGATGCTAAATGGCAAAAAATGCAACTAATGTAACTTATAGACTATAATTAACAGTAATATTGTAATATTTTTGTAGCAAGGCAAAGAAGGTACTAGAAGGCAATGAAGGTATGGAGCTTAGTTTTATGGCATATAAATATGGTTAAGCACTTTTTCCTTCATTTTCTTTATTAACAAGGAGATCTTGGTCATGTCATTTAACCAATCTGGGCTCATTTTGTATCTTTCTGAACACTAGAGAAACAATTGAGTTTGTTTTGGGGATTAAAGAGATAAATTGCCTGGACAGAATTTTTTAGAGTAATGATTCCATAATTTGTTAAGCTGCCTTTTGTCTGCTACTTTATTTTTTGAAGTCGAAATAAGGTTTACTTTTAAAACAGCTATTCAAGCCATACATATATTCCCTAGCTCTGTCAACTAAGAGGACCTGGGAGGAATAACACCCTAAGAGCAATGCACACATCTACCAGAACTTGGCTTCTAATCTCATTCTCCAATAAAAAAAGAAAACTTACTCATTCCAGGGGTGGGGAAGAAAAGTATAAAATGAGCCTGAAAGATCTATTTGTACTTTCTAGAAAGCAAGTTTATGCCCAAGAAATGAAAAGGACAGGTCACAAGGATACAGAAGCCAGCTTGGATGGGCTCCCACTGATTAAATTAGGGACAACAGAGCATCAAAATAGTGATAAGAACTGGCTATAACCCATTAAATAAAATAGGAAACCATGAGGTGATCTGAATAAATAAATGAATGCCCTAACACTTTGATGAATGAGCTACTTAAATAATTTCAAAGTATGTCCCCACAAAACAATTACAAAGGAAAAAAAAAGTAACTTTACAATCTAGAAATCTAGTAGTTGCCTCCTTAATCAAAGCATCACCACCAATGTTGTTATGAACTGAATTGCCCATGTGAATATTGCATTGGGTTCTGTGATATTTTAACCAGAGAAGCATAACCCATATCTGATCATCAGGAAATAATCAGACTAATCCAAACTGAAGAACAATTTAAAAAATAGCAGGCCTATAAACTTAAAGCATCAAAGTAATGAACGTCAAGGAAAGACTAGCCATGAACACTAAAAGACAACCAGATATTATGTGTGTCTTGATAAAGAATACAACACCATCTATGATGTAGTCTTCTGCAAAAATTAAAACCTGACAAAATCTCTAAATTAGTGCTCTCCAAAGAATTTTCTCCAATGATGGAAATAGTCTCTTATTTGTTCTGTCCAACACATAAGACATTTTTTGTGCCACTAGTCACATCTGGCTAGCTATTGAGCGCTTAAAAATTGGCTATGCTAGAAAGGGACTACATTTTTAACTTTCATTTCATTTTCAATTAATTTAAATAGCCACATACAGCATGCGGTTAGTGGCTACTGTTCTCAGACACTGCAACTTAAATGCTCAATTTGCAGAAAATATAGAGGACAGAGGAAAATGCTATGGAAATGCAATAGGCATTAAAGAGTAAAAGATACATGAACTAAAAAGTAAATAAAGAAAATCTAATCCATAGTGTGGAATGCATGCTTTGAGCAGTAACACTACTACAAGGAAAAGCAAGGAAGCGATTACCATTAAAGTCAAGTGATAACCACAAAATAGTGGTTACTCTTAAAAGGAGAAGAAAAAGGTTTGGGCAAGGTATGCATGGGGGGTTTCTGGGATGGCTGCCTAGGATCCCAAATAATAGGTGGTGGTTACAAAAAGTTCATAGGATTATTCTGAAGATTAAATTAAAGCACTTAGTAAGGGTCTGGGCCATAGTAAACACAGTAAATGACAGCTTCCTTTCTTACTCTTCTATTTTATAACTGTGTTTTAAATATTTCAGGAATGCTATCATATTTTCCTTTGGTGTGTACTTCAGGCTGAAAACACACTAAAATTCCTCAATGATTCATGTGACATGAGGTATAGATAAGTTAAATAAGATGATGTTTATAGGTGCCATTTTAAAAATTCACTATTAAATCTTAAGAAACCAAAGATAATTTCTGTTGAAAAGTCTGGAAATTATAAAGCAAAGAATTATTCCCAGATTTAAGTTTTATAAAAAGTGTATTTCTACCAATTTAATATATTAGATCAGCATAAAAAAATAAACATTTAATAAACTTGGCCATTGCCTTCTAAAAGAATAATAATTTTATTAAGGCTGTCACTACCTCACACCACTCTCTCAAGTTCCTCAGGCTCACTTCAATGGTATCTGGGTATTCTGATTCAATTTTGAGATGATCCTAAAGCACACATATCTTCACAGTAATACTAATAATATTTTTTAAGGACATATATTAACTCTTTCCCATTTCTCAATCCAAAGATTTCCTTTTTGGGGAATGTATTTTATTGTACTTTTTATGATAAAATTGCAAATAGAGAAGGAAACAAGGTAAAGTTGAAAAAACTTTTGATTCTTCACTATCTGTCATTTTAGAGTATCAGGTCCAATCCCTTCATTCCTACACTCAGTGAAGTACTTCAAAGGCCAAATAGCTTTATTACACTCAGTGAATTACACCTGCAATTTTCTAAATTTTGACAACAATGTGATCACTGAAGCATGCTTGACCTCTGACTTCTATACCAGTGATTAATCAAATATTTCTGAGCTGTATTGTTTTTAAATTCACGGTCGTTTTTTAAAGATCTTCTTTACTTGGAGTATATCAGAAATTTTCTATAATAGGACTATTGGTAGCCTTTTGTGAAGTTTTCTGAAGTTGATGAAAAGGAAAGTGTGAGGTTCCAACTCTGTTAAAGCAGAGATGGATGTAATAAATCTCAAGGAAATGTTTGCATGAGGTTTTAAGTGGTAGTTGCAAAGCAAAGTTAGCTTTTACTTTGGTAAATTTTAATAAATTGAAATGCATATTTTTAAAATGTTAGGAGAATTATCATTATCTGGCATGAAATAAAACTATAACAAACATTTTTTGCTGGCTCTACCATTGAAGTAATGCCAGTGTTCAAACTCAAAAGAATATATAAGAGAAAGAGGTTTTTACAAATTGTTCTTTTTAAATCAAAAGAAAACACTTTACCATCAAGGATAATTAAATTAATTAGCAATATTTTAAGAAAAAAAGCAAATATCATGTGAAAAAAAATAAACCAAATATATCAGTAACTTCACATCAAGTTATCTTTTATTCCACAGCCAGTGAGAAAATGTAATTTCCAAATACATTTTGCATTTTTAAAAATTTAGATAAAAATTATAAATTTACAAATTTATTGTTTCAAATTAATTTAAAATTAGTATTTCTGACAGAAAATCAAACATATGCAAATTCAAGAGTATATGGAAAGATACTGACTTATCTTTTTTTTATCCTGGCAATAATAAACTGGCTCCTTCAAACTGACAGTTTTCCAGACATTCAAAAGAAAAAAGAAAGAAAATACAAATAGATTGTCTGTCTAGAACCTATCCAGAATGTAGTCAATTGTTTATTCAAGATCCCTAAAAGTATAAATAAATAATGTCCCTTAAGATAAGGTGTCATAAAAACAAAAGCCAATTTTTAAACCCTTAACACTATATTTTCGTATTAAACACACACTCCAAACATTCACTCCATTCTGGACCAGTTCAGCAAGGTTAATCTATATGCCCAGTGAAAATTCCTCATTAAATAAATTAAACTTGTATTGAATGATTAAAGGTAAGTCTTGTTGAACAATTTTTATATAAAGCAAACATTGAATGAATAGGGGAGCGGATGTAGCTCAAGGGATTGAGCGCCTGCTTCCCATGTATGAGGTCCTGGGTTCGATCCCTGGTATCTCCTAAAAACAAACAAATGAAAAAAACCAAGTCTCATTGGGGAGCAGATGTAGCTCAGTGGTTGAGTGCCTGCTTCCCATGTATGAGGAGGTCCTGGGTTCAATCTCTGGTACCTCCTTAAAAATAAAAATAAATTTTTAATTGCACGAATCAAATATTTTCTCCAAGCATTAAAAAAAAAAAAAAAAAAGTTACTAATTAAAAATGTGCATGATCTTGATACACAAAATAGCATTTAATAGTCTAGTAAGTAGTAGGATTAAATCAGTGAATATCCAGCATATAGACTACTAAAGAGCAATGTATCTAGTTCATTTATTGGGTTAGCTTCAATTTTGTTTTAATCATTTATGCTTAGTAGTATGGTAGGAAAACACAATAGCCTATTTCAGGAGAAATGGCATCTAAGCATGCAGAAATCATATTGTATTCTAGGCTATTAAATACTTGTTGGTGAGTAACTAAAAACTTCCACAGTTTCATGTATTTACTAAAACCCTATTTTGTCTTTTAGTTGTCTTTAAAAACATAAAGAGTATATATCTTGGTCTCTGTTGCATATCTTTTAGCACTTTTAAGGAGGCTTGTCAATTATTGCTATTAGATCATACTAATACCTTTTTACTGTAATATGCTGCAGAAGCTAAGGACTATTCAAATTGAAATCTGAGATTTGTATAATAAAAAATTTATATACTAATTAGTTTTAATAATGTAAAAATTCTCAAATTTTATACTAAGTTATAAAATTTGAGGGTGATAATATTTTGACAAATTTCACATAAAGTTTATGTAATTTTTTTTAGGATCAGGAATTCTATCATTCTCAGTTTCTCTTATATTCATATGGTTCTTATTTTATATTCATATGGTTCTTCCAAGGACATTCCCACTACTGACATCCCCACTACTGCTTATGTATCACATATTATCAAGCATATTTTTTATTAACCAATAATCTATTACTGAATTTGAGCAACTCATTTTTTTGTTGATGACTCACTGTAAAATTTGGAACTGCTGTCATCCCAAGGCACAATGTTTTAAGGTCCATAGTGACAGATACTAACAATACTTTCATATAAAGAAAATAATCCAAGATCAATAACTAAATTATCCAGATCTGTCCTGCTCACCATGTAAGAATAATAATCAATTAATCTGCAAATAATTTTTCCTAAATCCTGCTTGAACCAGGAGGAAGGAGAATAAACTTCAATAGATATAGTCTACTTATTTACTTATTTTCTAATTGAAAATAAATCATGATATTCACCAAAACAGAAAAAAAATCTAACAGTTCACAATATTGAATAGGGAGAGAGAACTATTTGTGGGGTTTAAATTCCATGTGAAAGAGTAGGTCACAAGGACACAAAGGATAGGTATGACAAATGCATGTAAAGTGGGGCAATACAGTGCAATGGAAGAGGTTGCAGATTGGGTTAGATTATTCTTAGCAAAGTAGTAATGTTCCTAGCAGCAATTAATAGAATAGAATTCAAGGAATAAACTGAAATAGAGACATCATATAACAGTGACAAGAGTGTAATGAAAGAGAGAAAGGATGAAAACCAAAACAAAGTTATAAAAAGACAGACCTTCATCACAAAGACTTGGAATGACTAAAAGAGTGAGCTATTAAAGGAAGAGGATCAAAATATTCTTGTCCAAAATGGAAAAAAATTAGGAAATCATTTGAGAAACAGCACCACTACAAATTTTACAAAATTTAAATAACAGGGAGAAAAATGTATATTAATTTTGTTTTTCTCTTTTTGGCCAATAAATACAATAGTCTTCAAAATAGCAAATTATTTTGTAATTCTTCGAACATTTTCTCATGATGAGAATTTTATATTATAATGGATTATTAGAAAAAGGACAATGGCTTCAAAATACTGTTTTGTTTAAAATATTGCCCATATATTGTAGCTGTTTCTTATCTCTTCCAAAGACTGTAATGATTTAAATTTTACAGAGTATCTTTAAAAGTAATCAGAGGATCCTATTTACCCTGTTCCCCTGACAAGGTGGCCAAGTAGTTAAGGCAATGGACTGCTATTTACTATGTGCCATAAACTGAAATTAAAGGGCAATAAATTCAAAATAAGAGAAAATTATTCTACTCAGTATACTGTAAAACTGTGAAATTATTACTTTTACTCAGGGAAAGTACCAAGGAATTCACTAATACTAAATTTAACAGATTCATGGACATAAGTAACTTTTCTTTTTCTCATCATGGACTGGTCTAGAAAACCACAGTTGATGGATACTTTTTAAAAAGATTTGGATGGGGGTGGAGAAGCAGGAATTTCCATACCCAGCCCAAAATAGATTACCAAATTATTTCTCCTACAAAGGTAAAAGACATCAGGATACAACAGAACAGTAAAGAAGAAGAAAAACTGGTAGAGTCCTATACTTATTTTCCTTTACATTTTTTTCACTAAGCTAGAGATTCAAAAAAAGGAAGGCTCAAAACTGTCTACTACCACTGCAGCTTTTGGTTTCCAAATTGAAATTTTTTTAATAATTATTTTTCCTAAGTATAAAACTGACACAAAAATACTAATAAAATATTGGAAAAGATGCTAAAAATAATTTTGAAAATAAAAACAGCCAATAGTCTAACCACATGAAGATACCTAACTAAATTTATATTATATTTCCTTGATTTTACTATTGTAAAAGGTACATGCTTCAAATAGCTATAATTACATGGTATGTGAAGTACTACATAAAATTAAAAAAAAAAAATCTACTATGAACATTTTCTCTTATCACTAAACATTCTAACATTTGAAAAGATTTAATAAGATTTAAAATTTTGAAAAAAATTATTTTAATGCAATTAAAATAACATGTTAAAAAAACAACAACAACAGGGAAGACAAAAGAAATAACTAATCATAATTGTTTGTTTCTGGGACAAATGATTATAATCTACCCTATCTCTCACACACATACATAAAACCTATCCCTGACCATTGACTATAGCAATATAAAGTTTTGAGCAAAACTGAGATACACTAGTTTACCAAATAAAGGTAGAGAAACAAATGGAAGGAAAAAACCTTACCTGAGATATCCCAAAAGGAGAAATAAAAACATTATTTCTGATCTTAATATAATCCCTAAGTCATTCCTATGTAATTCTTTTTTTTTTTTTAATTAATCACATTCTAAAGTCATCAGATGAATCCTGACAATATACTGACAACATTCTATTTTCTTTCTTTGTTTTGTGTTTTTCTTTTTTCTTTTTCTTTTTTTTTTTTTCTTTGCTATCTGTATAATTCTTTGGTGAAGTATTCAAATATTTTGAGTTTTTTTAGGTTCTTTGCTTTCTAATTATCAAGTTTGGAGACTCCTTTATATATTCCTGATACAAACACTCTGTCAAAAATATTACATGCAAATATTCCACAGTCTATTACTTTTCTTTTCAATTTTTAATGGCAACTTTTAAATATCAGAAAGTCATTTTGATGAAGTCAAATATATCATTTTTTTCTTTTATGAATCATGGTTTTAATGTCATATCTAAGAAATTTTTGCCTAAGCCAATGGCACAAACATTTTCTCCTACATTTTCTTCTAGAAGCTTTATTAGTTCAGGTTTAAAATTTAGGTATTCAATCTATTTTTAAGTTAATTTTTTATATGCTGCAAGTTAAGAAGTAAATTTCATTTTTTGTCTTTGCATATGGATAGCTAATTGTTCCACCACCATTTGTTGAAGACTATGTTTCTACACTGACTCGACTAAGCACCTTTGTTGAAAATTAATTGACCATTTATGTGTAGGTCCATTTCTGATCACTTTATTTTATTCCACTGATTTATTTATCTATCTCTTGCCAATTCTTCACTATCTTGATTACAATAGCTTTATAAGTCTTGAAACCAGACAGTATAAATCCTCTAGCTTTCTTCTTTTTCAAATATGTTTTAGCTATTCTAAGGTCACTTGCATTTCCACATACATTTAAAATTCAGCTTGTCAGTTTCTACAATAAAGTTTGATGGGATTTTGATTGGACTTAATTTGAGTCTGTGGGCCAATTTTGGGAGAATTGACATTTTAACAATATCACAGTTTCTGGTATGACTCTTCAATATTTTTTGTTGCCCTTAATTCCTCTCAGCAATATTTTCAAGGTTTTGGTGCATTGGTCTTGAGCATATTTTCCTTGATTTATCCCTAAATATTCCATGTTTGATAGTACTGTGAGTGGTATTTTTAAAATTTCAATAAATAATGTTACCAGTATAGAAAAATACAACTGATTTTGTATATAAATCTTGTAAACTTGAAACATCACTAAACTCACTCATTAGTCTAGTAACTCTTGTAGATTCCATAGGATTTTATATGAGTGATCATATCTGCAAATGAAGAAATTTTTACTTCTCCTTTTAAATGTGAATGCCATTCATATCCTACCTTGCCTTATTACACTGATTAGAACCTGCAGTACAACACTGAGTAAAACTCATGAAAGAAAAAAAAAAATTTTTTTTTTTTTTTTTTTTTTTTTTTTTAATTAAAGAAGTGGGTTTACAGAAAAATCATGGTTAAAATACAGGGTTCCCATATACCACACTATTAATAACATCTCGCATTGTGGTACATTTATTAAAATTGATGAAAGCAAATTTTTTATACTTGTACTAGTAACTATAGTCCACAGTTTACCTTGGGATTTATTGTGTTACGCAGTTTCATGGATTTTTTTTTTTTTTTTTTAATTTTTATTCTAGTACCAAATATACAACCTAACATATCCCTTTCATATGTATATACATATCTGTATATTTTTTCAGTGCTGTTAATTATGTTCACAATGTTGTGCTAACATCACCACTACCCATTCATTAACAAAACTTATCCATCACCCCAAATAGAAACTCTGTATATTTTAAGCCTTACCTCCCTATTCCCTATCTCTACCCCATCCCCTGGTAACCAATATTCTAGATTCTGATTACATGAGTTTGCTTATTCTAATTATTTAATATCAGTGAGACCATACAATATGTGTCCTTTTGTGTCTGGCTAATTTCACTCAACATGATGCCTTCAAGTATCATCCATGTTGTTGCATTCCCCTTTATAGAACAGTACAACATTTGCAAAATACTACTGATAGAAATGACATCTCCTTTGTCTTGGTCATTCTGAATACACAGTCTTCATGTTTCCTGGTATCACCACAAAACCTCCAGTCAACATATAAGGATTTAAAAGATTTGCACCAAGATATATGCACAAAAAGGCTTTATCCTCCAAAGGAATATAGAAGCAGAAATGCAAAAAAATAAGATTCCCATAATAGTTATTGGACCATGATGACTTGTGCTAGAATGATGTTATACTCTAGGACAGCATTCCCTTTCTAAGCCTCTAATTCAGAAAAATATGCATGAGAAAAAAAATCAGGAATATTAATAAACATTTGACAACTGATATCCAGATGAGGATGTGAATGCCATTCATTTCCTACCTTGCCTTATTATGCTAGTTAGAACCTCCAATACAATAGGACCATATGTCACCAAAACTTTCTAACCACTATCTATACACATCTTCTTAAATGTAGGGAAAGAAAAAAGAGGGGAAATGTATCTCCCCCGCCCCCCGCCCCAGGGCGCCCGCGGCGGGGTGTTCATTGTTTTTGCTCATCCTTTGCTCATTGTTTTTGCTCGTTGTTTTTTTTCGTTGTTTGCTCATTGTCTTTTGCTTGTTGTCTGCTCATTTTCTGTTTGTTTTTTCTTTAGGAGCACCGGGAACCGAACCCAGAACCTCCCACGTGGGAGGTAGGCGCTCAACTACTTGAGCCACATCTGCTCCCTGCTCGTTTGTTTTTGCTCGTTGTTTTTCCTCATTGTCTGCTCATTATTTTTGCTCTCTGTCTGCTCGTTGTCTGTTTTTTCTTTGGGAGGCACCAGGAACCAAACCGGGGAACTCCCATGTGGGAGGCGGGCACTCAACTGCTTGAGCCACATCCACCCCGGAAATGTATTTTTATAAACCTATCATTCATTCATACACTCATCCATCCAACCAATAGCAGCATCCATCATACACTAGTAGGTTTTAGTAAAAGAAAATATTGAAATCCTTGATTTAACTTATTTTATATTAAGCACAAGGTATACACATTAAATATATTTTTAAAAATTGGCAAACAACAAACAATATAAAGAAAAGCACAATGGTTTCTAACACAACTAACAAACTTCTTAATGTTATCAAAATTCCTAAGCTTTGCTAAAATGGGATCTAAAAATTTTATTTACTAACTCACTCACCAGGTGATTCTCCTCCCACATCTGAGGCTTGGGCTGAATCTACTGAAGAAACTACACTGAGATTGTTGGTAGGTATACTTGTAGTAGGTGTGGAAGATAAGACTGCTGATTTTTTTGTTGCAACGATGACACTTCTATAATGAAGAAAATAACTAGATTAAAAATTACATAAGATCATTCATGTTAATTATATAAATTTCAAAAAAAAAATTTCATTTTCTAATTTTCTTTTTTTCTCTATTTTAATTTACAATGTAGAATATTCTTCCCATATGAAAACTCTTCAAATGTGTTTTTGTCTGCATATCAATTCCCAAGATAATTCCCTAATGCCCTCTAGAAATATAACAATCCCTTTTAACATTTAGACTTATATCTTACCATATAGTGTTTTTAAAATAGGATCATCTTTAATTATCCAAACTAAATAATATATAAACAAAGATATATAAAAAAGGAAACATTTTGTCACTTAAGTGGAAAAGCAATTCACTTTTTTTAACCTCAGAATCAAAATAGAACACTCAACATTTTTCCATGAGGATTTTAAAGCACTGCTAACTGGAAATCATAAAACCTTAAAAATCTTATAATGCAAAAAAATGCAGATTTAAACAATTTTTACCATGTACACAGCCCAAGTTTTTCTTTTGTAATCCCCCAAAGACTGTCCTTTGATAATATTATGTAGCAAAGCCATGCATTGGTATAAAAGCTAGATGTAAAAATAACAAATAATCAAAGTTGTTCATCTTGTATATTATTTAAATGCAGGTATTTATGTTATACAGATTTCAATTAAAGTGTAATATTTTATACCAAAATTTTAACTAAAAGGTCTTGTTAGGCATAACTTAAAGGCATTTTTAATTAAAGTTAGCTCCATAAACATGCAAAAACCCAGTTAATGAGGTAAAGAGGACAGCTGATATATAATGCACTCCCACAGCAGTGCTTACTTTTAATTACCTGGTGTTAACCATAAGCCTAAAGTCTTCAACATTCAATTTATTTAATCACATCTTTTGTTGACAATATTGTAACTGCAAGCTGCAAGTATTCCCTTAATAGCTTTAAAGTATTCAGTTTCTAAATAAAGTTACTTAGATACTTGATCCCAATAAATGTATTTCAAAAGTGGGAATTATATAATGCCAATACTTTAAAAATACATTTTTGTTATGTCAGAGCTAACAGAAAGCCAAATAGGAGCCCTTTTATTTTAATGCCTATCATACAAGGACAAACACTGTTGCCAATTAAATCAAGTTCTCTTATGTTAGGCATGGCTTATTCAGTGTATTTGGGGTAGCTGGTGTCACATCATTATAAGGGTGACTGCCAATGTTAACTATACACTAAAAAATAGAAGCAACAGCCACCTGAGCCCCTAATCCAAAACAGCATGCTTAAATCATGGTGGGTTATATCAGATGAAGATTATTGACTTTAAAGGGGAGTAGATATGACCTCTTTGGGTGTGTGTATGGGGGGGGGGTACAATCAGAAAAAAAATACAAAATGTAATTTGTGTATTTCCTACTCTAGGAAGAAATTTACAAGTCTATTGTTTAAGAAAATCCCTGGCAATCTATTCCCTCCCAATTTACATTCACATTTGTTAACAAAGGAAAGAATCTACAAGATCTAGTTTATGCATAAAATAGGTAAATACTGAAAGGAACAATATAAAAGCGATGATAATATTTAGTAAAATAAGATTGTTTTTTCTATAATTAAAATCTATGACACATACATCTACCCCATGACCCAGCAATTCCACTTCTAGGTAATTTCCCAAGAAAACATATGTTCACAAAAAGATTTGTATAATAACCTTCATAGAGGCTTAATTTATGATAGCCCAAAATTGGAGACAGCTCAGAGACCCTTCCAGCAGGAAAATAGATAAACAGTGGGATGCTTATATAGGGAATATAAACACAAAAACATAGACTTCAAAAATATTATGAAAGTGAAAGAAGGCTTTAACCAAAGATAACATACTTCATGTTGTCTTTCACATGAAGTTCTAGAACAGGCAAAACTAATCTATGCTGGAAAAAAATCAGAACAAATCACTGTCTCTGGGGAATGGGGACAAAGATTGGCCTGGAAGGCACATAAGAGCACTTTCAGGGGTAATGGTATTTGATTTTCTTTTATGGCAGCAAGTCCATTTTATTTACATTCATATCCCCAACAAGTTCTGCCTGATACATAACAAGTACTAATGTATTTATGGAATAGAAGAATAATATTTTAAGTTAGAAGATCAGTTAGATTTTCTTTGTAACAAGCCAGCCCAAATTCAATGGCTTAACCTTTTTTTAAATAAAAGGATTATTTTTGTTAATTTTCACTTACTCTATTTTTAAAAAACTATTTGTTATGGTAATATAGATGCAACTCAAAATTTTCCATTTTAATCACTTTGAAGTGTACAATTCAGTGGTATTAATTACATTCACAACATTGTGCTAACAGGTGATGTATTTTGACAGAAGGATGGAGATACACAGATGTATGAATTTGTCAAAACTCACCAAATAGTACAGTTAAGATCTGTGCATTTCATTGTATGTAACTGTACCTTAAAAAAAGTATTATTCTCTAGTTAGAGATCAGCAAGCTGAAGTGTTAAACAGTAGTCTGCAACTTACTTTGAAATGCATACCAAAAAAAGTAAGACTGACTAATGGATAGAGGGATGGATATATGGAGACATATGATGAAACAAATATAGTAAAGGGCCAACTGTAGAATCTTGAAGAGGCTATTTGGGTGTTCCATACGATTCTTAAACTTCTCTTTATGTTTGAACATCTTCATGATAAAATGCTGATGTGACAGTATGAGATTATTTATGAACCCCAAAAAAGATAAGGATTATGTTTGTAAACTGGCCTGTTCCTCTGGGTGTGATAATCTTTGGTTGCATAAGATTCAGCTGAGATGTCTTTGATTAAACTATTAAAATTAGGGCTTTGATTCAGTAGGGTTGAGTCCCTGCCCTCCTTGGTGGGCTGATATAAACAGGCACTCACTCAAGAAGACACAGAGGAAGAGAGAGAGCTCCATAGACATGACAGGGGAGAGAACTTTGATCCTGTGGCCTGGGGAAGAGTGATGAGCCATTCGCCTTATATTTGCAGCTGATATAGGAAACCCTGAGAGAAGAGCCCTATGCCAGCCTACAGCTGAAATCAGAAGCTGGGCCCACAGAGTCTAGAGAAAGAAGGAAGGAGAGACCAGGCAGAGATCGTCTGCCATCTTGTTTCAACAAGTGGCAACAGACTTTGGTAAGAAAGTACCTCTTATGGTACCTTGAAGAGGACTCTTTAGGGCCTTGTAACTATAAGCTTTTACCCCAAATAAATACCTTTATAAAAGCCAACAGATTTCTGGTTCTTTGCATCAGCACCCCTTTGGCTGACTTATACAGCTGGAAAAACTGGTAAAAGAAAAAAAAAAAAAAAATCCTACAGATGTTCCATAAAATGCAAAATCCCTATTTATTCAAGATTTTGTGGTTAATTAAAGATAAGAACTTGACCTCATGTCTAATCTTTATCTTACTGCCATTGATCCTGCTTTCACTCATGAATAATACAGATTCTTCAATTCAAGAAATATTTATTGTCCAATATCTTTCACATAACCTCAGGAAGGATACAGCTGAAAAGTGGTTTCCTACATGGATTTACATTAAACCCAATGTCCCTTACACACTTTTGTGACATGCTTTATGGTCCCTAAGCATACTGTATCATTTCACAAATCCAACCCTTTGTATATGCTTTTCTTCTGCCAAGATGCCCTCCTTTTAGCCCTACTTGCCAGCAAACCCCTACTCAACTTTCAAACTCTTGCTCAAAGGTAACCTTCCCCAGATTCCATAAGTCAAAGTTAATAATGCACTATTCTTTGCACTCCTACAAGATTCTGTCATGCAAAATAAAATTACAAATTATAGTAGCTGCTTTGATTTATTAATTAATGACAATATGCCAGGAACTATTACTTAATTCTCAAAATAAACCTAAGGTGCACATTACCCATTTTAAAAATTTAAGAAAACTCAGAGAAATAAAGCAATTTGCCAAAGTAAATGGCAGAAATACCCTACAAATCCAGGTTTGTCTGAAACCAGAGACTCTATGCTGAACTGTTTCCTCCTACTGAACTTTTTTAAAAACCACTTTGAGATATAGTTTACATACCATACAGTTCACCCATTTAAGTGTAGAATAAGTAGTTTTTAATATATTCACAGAGATATGCAAACATCAGCAAAGTATACTGACCTCTAAACATACTTCTAAATTATAATCATTTTCAAGTAATGGTAATAATGACATCCAATACATAAAAGTATATATTATCCTACTATTAAAATACAAAAATACATCAGGTTACAAATGGAAATAGTTGCATTCTTTAGGGGAGCTATCTAATTAGTAGATAATAGATAAAGCTAATCAATTTCCAAATTCATTGACTGATTCAAATCACTTCTGAGGAATTCACATAATATTGCTTCAGCTTTGGGGCATATAACAAAAAAAATTCAAAGATATGATGTTCCAATTCAAAGGACATTAAGCAGTAAGCAGATGTGGGAGTATTTTCATTCCATTTACCAAATGCATTTGTTATTATAAAGTTACAGTGGGTGTAAAAAGACAAAAATCTTCAACAGAGAGGAATTTTAACCTCTCATATTTATCCTGTTAACTGTAAGTGTAAATCTAGAAAAGCATGAACTACAATTTTAAAAAAACCTTGACATCAAATTTAACACTTCTTCAGACTAATCATGCAAGGATTAAGCATTTCACATTATACCTTTAAAAATGCTTTGGAAAACCCAAAAGAAATGCAACATTCATTTGACAAAGCTTTGAGAGCTTATATCCCACGAAATGTGTTGGGGATATTTCTCAGGCTACTGCTTAAAATCCTATTTAACAAACAAACTGAAATTCTTTTTTAATATTTTAGAAACAAATAATTGTCTGAACTTTTAATATGTGCCACCAATTTTAAAGAACAGCACTTCCAGCTTTTTGGTATAAAGAACTGGAAAGAAAATTTTGCAAGCTAGTTTTCCAAACTATCAATTTAAAACCCAATATTAAAAAGATAACATTTTACTTATTATAGTTTTTTTTTTCCTTTACAGACTCATTAACTTTATTGAGTACTTAATATTTGTGAGGCACTGTGCTAAGAAGTATATGACTTACTTCATTTAATATTACATCAACCCATGAGGTACCCATGAGGTAGGTACTATTAACTTCATTCTTTACAGATGAAAAAGAAGTATTAATTTTCATAAAGTCCCACAGCTAACAACTGAAAATACTGTTGAACTTTTTATACATGAACTAGGGAGATTTTTTGAAAATTTATTTTACTTATTAATAATAATGAATAACAGTCTTCCAAATCACTAAAGTTCAGAAGTTCCATTTCAGAATTTTATTAGTTTCAAATAGGTTCATCAGAAACCTTCACATAAATGCTATTTTGTATAATGTGCAAATAATCCACTGAAGGATAAAGAGCATTGTAAGCCTATCACTTCAGTCCTTAAGGATCATATTGAAAGCCAGACCAGCCCTTGAACTTTATCAAGATAAATCCCTGGCATTCACTAATCACCAGAGAGAATCTTCAAATTAGATAAGAGCAAGAGTTTTGGCATGGGAATGAACACACACACCCTGCTGTTCACAAAGTCCCACAACCTGGCAGCCTTTCAGCAAGATTTCACTCATGCAGCTGTTACTCTAAACTTTCCAGCTATAGCTTGGAAGTTGATAATTCTTAAGATATGAGGAGAGTTGTGATTTCTGACACAGCATTCCTGAGATAAACACATGATCAGAGGGATGCTTTGAAATTCCCAAGTATATTCCACAGGTCTATGGCTGCATGAAAATAGTTTTCCAAAAGGTGTCTCTTTTAAGAAAAACGGGGGGAGGAAATTCAGAGAGTAGTTTGCTTGCCATCAGACAATATATTAAATGCATACCAGATATGCTGAAAAACACTAAAACCAAAATTTCCCTCTGCTTACTACTTAAATAAACCCCTTGAAATATATTATGTAGGCATGGTTTGCTAACCTGAACACTGATGGCATCAGTAAGGTGAAGATTTAATTTCTATACTATTTAAAAAGAAATAAATGTCAAAATATATGAAATTTAGCCATTAAATCAACTTTTTTCAACCATATTAATATAATAAATTTCAAAAATCTATACTCACATTTAAATCTTTTTTTCTGAATACTCAATATAAGATTAATACAAACCTGAACAAATTGTAAATATTGAAAATCTAAAAAAATAATAATCATTTGCCTCTTTGCATCCTCAAAATATAGCCATTGTTTTTAGCAGTTTGATAAATACTTTTTGAGGCATATGTGGACATAGATATCTAGCTTTAAAAAAACAGAATCATAAATTACAAGCTATTTTTATACTGCTTTTTTCACTTAATAATATAACTTAAATAGCATTTCACATCAAAACTTATCCTTCTGCCTTTTTTCTCTTGTGGTTATTATAATATGTATTTCCTTCATTATTAGTGATGTCGATTATCTTTACATATTTCCATACTAACAATATTTCTTCTTATATGAATGGCTTTTACCTACCATCTGTCAATTTTTAGCATATTAAACATTTTATTGATTTGTTGGCACTATATATATATCCTGGAAATATAACCCTTTACCTGTAATAAGTTTTCCAAATATTTAATGTCTATATATACCTGTACACACAACAGAAAACAGCAGTATCTAAATGTCTCGTTAGATATGATAGCTAAATTTACATGTATTGAGTGATTTCCTTATGCTAAATGCTATAGATTATTAGACACTATTACTATCCACAGTCTAGAGATAAGGAAACTGAGTTTAGGAAGATGAGGTAACTTATCCAAATTCACTAATAAGTTAAAAGAGCCAAGATTCAAGCCCAGTTTTGTTTGATTTCTAGAGTCAATGTTTTAATTCCCATGTGAGAAGGCCTATTTAAAAAAGGACATTTGAATCTAGTAGCCACTATATCTCTAATTTCATTTTATAAGTATACCAATATGCCATTTACCTGAAATGCAGGCTTCTGTCAATCTTGTCACTCCAGGAAAATGCCCTAATCTTTAAGTAGAAGCAGAGGAGACAAGATGGCAGAGGATAATGCCAAAAAGACTCTCCACTAAAGTTAGATATTCCCTGTGTTCTTAAAGAGAATCTTACTAACCATAAACAATTTTAACAAGCTTGGATATCTAAAGTGCCAACCCTCAGCAGTTCTGAAGTAGAAAACTAGGAGATGAGAGGAAATAAAAAGAAGAGGAGATACAAGGAAATAAATGATGTGATAGAAGAAAAGGACTAAACTTAAAAAGGTATCACTGCATCTTCCAACAACAAATGTGAATAACAATAAAACAGATTCATCAAGAAAAGTTTAAAATTATGATGATGCCATGTCAAAAAAAAACAGAACCCAACTTGAAAAGGATGCCAATGGTAAAATCAATTTGAGCATCAACATCAGTAATAGCAGATTATAATCCACTGAATAAAATAGGAAACCCTGAGGTCATATGATGAATGAAATGAAAGTTTGATGAGGAATGGGATATTTATACTTTCATAGTACCTCCCCACAAGGAATGCCTTCACAGTGTAGATACCTAGAAAATACTATTTTAATAATTGATAAAAATAAAAAAATAAAAAAATTGATCGAAGTGAACATCAGTAATGAGACAAAATCATGTGCCCCTAAATAGCATGCAGCGTCACTTCTGTGACATTCTTGTCAAAGATGCATTAACCTTATTCTAATCATGAGGAAACATGAGACAAACCTAAATTGAAAGACATTCTACAAAATAGCTGGGCTATAACATTCTAAAATGTCATGGTCACTAAATTCAAGAAAGGCTGAGGAACTATCCTTCCAAACTGAAGGAGACTAAAAAGATAGGACCCCTAAACACAACACATAATTCTGAACTGGACTCTTCTGCTATAAAGGATATTATTGAGAAAAATAGCGAAACTTGAAAGGTGTTGGAAAAATTAAAAGTTAGTAATGTATCAATGCTAATTTCCTTATTTCAATTAATGTATTGTGGTTATATAGAAAATATACAAAAAGTACTCAGAAGTGACAGAGCATTGTGTCAGCAACTTCCTTTCAAATGGCTTAGGTAAAATAAAAGTTCTTTGTACTATACTTCCAACTTTTCTACAACTTAGAGCTTATTTCCAAATAAAAATGTTGTTTTTTTTTTATTGTTGTTGTTGTTGTTTTAAGGCATTTAATAACTCTAATACATGTTTTATCAGTAGAATTTCAGAAAACTTAAAATGGACAATGAAAAACATAGCAAAAGGTTTCTTAAAACCAGAAACAGCACAATCAGGGATCTCCAGGCAGATTTCTAAAGCTGCCAGGGTTCTCCACACATTGTAAATTTCTGTATGGATGAAATCTTTAGATTCCAAGTTTTTTTTGCAAAGTCTGGCAGCAAGAAAATGGAGGGCAGCCATTTGTAATTACAGGATATTTTTAAGTTATAACCAAAGAAAATACATTATTTAACATAAAACTTTAATGTAATATTAAAATTTTCAAAATAATTGTATTCGTCTGTTGATAAGTAATTTGAATTGGTATATAAATCATACAACAAAAATATTCTTGTAATTTTCCTAAACTAGATCAAAACATCCCTTGCTAATGCTGAAGTCACAAAATTTAGCAGAGTTAAACTGAAATTCTGTTTTCCCTTTAAATATTTATAATTTAGAAATATAAGTATACCAAAACAAAAGACTATTTACAGTACCTGTCAAAAGATCTGAACTGCACAGGTTGCTCAACAGATAGATCACCAAGAGCTCCAAGACAGGCAGGTGGCAGAATGGCAGGATCCACTGTGACTCCATCTGCCGGTATGTTAACCAAGCTTCGGAGAATATCCTTCACGTTGACATTTTTTGAAACTGGAACTGATGGTGCAGCCTTGTTATCCAACTCATTTCCTCCATCATTTTTGGTTTCCTGAGATTTATTGACTTCTAAAGAAAGAGTGCATAGCACCTCACTAATTGCATCTGGGCCTGCACTGGCACTTGAAGGTACTGTATGAGGAGCTATATCCACATTGCTTCCTAAACTGGTAGCTGTTTCTTCCCCAATGCCTGAGTCCCTCCTTCGAGAAGGTGTTGTGCTTTCAGGTTCTTCCACTGATGCTGGAGTTAAAGAGCTGAATGCTGCTGGTGTGCTTTCTACATCTTAACCAGAAACAGAAGAAAAATTTAGAATTTTTAAAGGTACATTTGATCTTAAAAAGCCACCTATTATTTTAAATTATGAAATATATGGTATGTTCTAGAAAGTAAAAACAAATTATGTAATCTATAAAATGTACTGAGTGAATATGCCTATAGTAAAAACAGACGGTGTATAATTAAACAAAAATACAACTAATAACATATAAAGACTGAAATATACAACATATACACTTCAACCACTTCTCTGCTACATCAATCAATATTCTATTTTAAAATACAGATTTTTAAAAATCAAAAAATTTTCAACTTGAGGCCACTTCCAGGTAAGTAATAAGGATCAGTTTACACATAAATGACTTGATATTCATTGCCAAGTTCTCTGCTTCTATCATTCCCAAATGGGAGCAAGTCATTAATATTTTTTCCAAACTACCACTCTTCTAGCCTTAAATTAATTCCTCATCACCTCACATATAGACTATTACAATAGCCTACATCTAATCTATTCTACTGTACTACAAAATGTCAACTCCAGATCTGAAACATTTTGATGGGGCTCTCACTGCCTATAATAGAAAAAAAAATCCACTTTCTTCTAACCCACCAACAAGAAACAGGATGCTGACAGGAAAAAAAATTCTCAGATATGTGAGAAAATAACAAGACCAATTGCTACTTCCTTTCCCAATCAAGAAGGTCTAAGAGGAATCACATTTTATATGATATATTTATATTATATATGTGAATAAAATTAATTATTGACATTTTATTATTGATAATAAAATACCTGAGAAAACCCTATATACTAATCATGACATATCAAGGGGTGAGAATACAAGGTTGATAGCCATTGGCCTAGAAGACAAAGTCCAAAATTCTTAAGATAAAGTAAAAGGCTTTTCAATAATATGAACCTACTAGAATATAAACTCCATCAGGGCTGAGAAAGTGTCCTGTTTGCCTCTGCATCTCTAGTATCTCCAACAATGCCTAGCAAGTAGCAGGTGGTCAAAAAATATTTATCAAATGACTATTCACCTCCAACCTTATCTCCTGATACTCATGCTTCAGACATTATACTTCAGCAACATCAAATTACTTGCAATTTGCTGAACATGAAGCAATGTTTGAGCTTCTATGCCTTAAAACACTGCCATTTATTTGCCTAGTAATCTCAAGACCTATACCTCAAACATGGTTTCCTTTGCTGAGAACCTTGTTGCCCCTCCTATATGCATGAATAATTCAATGATCCTTAAAAATCCAGTTCAACAAGGAGCATCCTGTTTTCTGTTTTACTTCATTCCCGCCAATCATGCTGTCACTCCACCATTCCAACAAAAATTCTTTAATCAAGGTACCAAAAACTTCTGTCTTGCTAAATTCATTTGTCAAGTCTCAGTCCTAATATAACTTGACAAAACAGCAGAAATTGATTATTCTCTTCAACTTGATTATGCTTCTTTCACTTGGCTTCCAAGATACCATACTCTCTTGGTTTTACTCCTACTGCCTCTCTGGTTACTCCTTCATAATATCCTTAATTTCCTAAATGGAAGAAACTTAGGTAGGACTCAGTCTTATTTAGTCCTCTTATTTTATCTATCACATTTATTTCCTTTGTGAATTCATTCACTCTCAAAGTTTTAAACACTATACAAAAAAAAAAAATTCCCAAATTCAGATCCTAATATACAATGACCTACTTTACATATTCTCTTATATGTCTAAAAGATATCATAAACTCATATCAAAATCTGAATTTCTTACCTTTCCCTGAAAATCTGTTTCGTATTAGTCTTCTGTACTCCTAGGAAAAAATCCTTATAATCATTTACTACCTTCTCTCTTTCACATGATCCACACCTAATGTTTAAAATATTGTTGTCTCTAACATTAAACTATATCCAGAATCTGATGGCTTTTCACCATCTCCCCTGCTACCACTCTAGTCCATCCCACCTCACCTCTTTCCAGGATTACTGCAATCACCTCCTAACTGATTGTGGTAGACTGTTACTTTAATGACCCTATTGAACTATGCCTCCTGGTCTTTACCCCTTGAATCTGGACTGGGCCTGACTTACTTTAACCAACAGAATTAAGGTAGCAGGAGCACTGTTCTAGTTCTGGGCCCAAGCTTAAGAAGATGTGGCAATTTTTGTACTCCTAGAATCCTAAGTTGCTCTGTTAAGAAATATGGCTACTTTGCTGAAAAGAACATGTGGGAGGAGAGAGGGGTCCTCAAAAATAATGGAGAAAAATTGAGGAATCTAGTCAACACCAAGTATCTAGGGTTGCATATATATATAATCCCAGATAAGCTGTTTCAGTCAGCCCCAGTTTTTGAAGCTATCCTAGCTGAGGCACTAGATATCCAATCCCAGGAAACATCATCTGGAGCAGAGATGAATCATTTTCGCTGTGCCCTGTCCAAATCTAACTCACAGAATTATGAAAGAGTAAAATCATTAATGATTTTAAGTCACTAAAAATTTGAAGTAGTTTGTTACACAGCAATAGATAACCAAAACAATGGTTTTTCTTTCCCTTTAAGGTCTATTCTCAACACAGAATCCAGAGAGTTCCTTTTAAAATATAAGTCAGATTTTGACCCCTGTACTAAAAACTCTCCAATGGTTCCCCATTTCCTGTAAAGTAAAATCCACAATCCATTTCTCCTGGTCATTCCTGTTACTCTTACCCTGTACTTTTTTTTTTTCTTAGTGCTTATCACCTTCTAAAATACTACATAATTTATACAGTTACATTCACTGCTATTTTTAATCTCCTCTCATTAGAATATAAGCTCCATGAGGACAGAATTTTTTTCTATTTTGTTCATGAATATACCTAACTACCTAGTAGGTATTAAATGAATATGTATGGAATAAATAAATCCCCTATTTTGGGTAGCAGCTACTTCCATGAATATAATAGCTACTTCTATAATTATACTTCTATAACTGGCAACTAGTTCTGTAACTCCAATTATTATAGTTATTTGTTAACAAGTCTGTCTTTTCTAAGAGAATATAATTTACTTATTCTTCACAGCAAATGCTGAACAAAAATTAACTTTTTTTTTTGCAAAGGATAACATTTTCTCACTTAGCTTTTTTTGTTTGTTTTTCTTTTCTTTTCTTTTATTTTTTATTAGTTCTTCACTTAGCTTTTAAGTAGATGTCCAGTTTAAAGAGCAGATATGACTTCCCAACTGCAATTAATTTCATAATACTTAAGTTAAAATGTTTAGTCATTAATAAAAATAAATGTATGCACTTATAAATAAATGTATTTAAATTCCAGAATCAATACTTTTACCATCATGAGTAGGTAATGTTTTATCAAAATTTTGGATGTCACAGAATAAACAATGGAAACTTACCAGGAAGTGAAATATTCCCACTTTCACTGCCAGTTTCCTTCAATGACTGGCTACACCTTTCATTTTGAGGTTCCAGAATGTCTCTGTACTTTGAGACCATAAGAACAGAGATAAAGTAAACAACTGCCAAGGCTAAAAATTGAGCTTGTTTGCTATCCTCCTGGAGAAAAATTAAAGTAATTGATTATGCCATTATTAAATAACATGTTTTAATTTTATTTTACATTACAATATTAAAAGTATTAAAATGCTCAGAAATCTTTCAATATACATTGAAATTAACAAATTAATCTGATCAAATATTAAGCAAAGACTCTTGGAATAATGCAGGGGTTCTTAACAATTTTTGTTCCACAAACCCCTTTACCAGTCAGGTGAAAATCCCTTTACTAAGTCCACACTATACTGTGTATTATTTAATAAATATATCACACTCACACCAACATGTCCCCACAAGAATATTTTTTTGAATTTCAATTCAAGCTCACAGACCCCTTGTTAAGAGAAATTTTATACTTGAGAAATTTTATACTTGCAAAATATGGAATAAGAGAGGCTGGCTAATTTTTAAAAATTAGGTAAATTAATCTGAAGGGATATGCCCTAATGTACTTTAAAAGATTAATCAAATAGTAATATATGTTGATAACTGATTACTTTTTACTTTTAATCATAAAAATTACAATATGTAAAAATTACAATAAAAGTTTTGCTAAAAGACAAACATCAAAGAGAAAAAAGTGAGGCTATCAAACAGAACAGGATGCCAATGGACTTCCCAAGAGCATTTTAAGTAGTATATACAACCACCTGTCCAGGACTGAAAATAAAGTGTCTGCCAAATAGAAAAGGATTAACTAGATTGACCTCTAGATCTTCTCAGGTTTCAACCTAGCTCTACAGATTATTTACATACCTATATATCAATTACTCCCCTCTTTTAGTAAAATTCCCATTCAAGTAACCCCTGCACACATCACCATTTTTCTAATTTTTTAAAAAATAAGTTTGAACTTAATTAATTTAAAATAAAAATTCAAACTTGCCCACAAAATTCTAAAAAATAAAGGAATTTCAACTAGTAGATATAAGTTTAAGATAAGGTAAACAAAGAACATTATTGCTTAGCAGATAAATAAATGGAAACAAATGGTTCAAAGGAGACTAAAAGTTAATAATTATTGTCAAAATGTTTGGACAGGGAAGCAGATGTGGCTCAAGTGATTCAGTTTCCGCCTACCACACGGTAGGTCCCTGGTTCAGATCCCGATGCCTCCTAAAAAAGACAGCGAGCTGGCACAACAGGCAGGTGCGGCAAGCTGACGCAACAAGAGACACAAAAAGGTAAACATAATGAGAGATACAATAAAGCAGGGAGCAGAGGTTCCCATTGCCTCCTAAAGAAGACAAGCAAGGCAGCAAGCTGACGCAACAGGCAGGTGCGGCAAGCTGATGCAACAAGATGATGCAACAAGAGACACAAGAAGGAAAAAACACAGTGAGAGACACAATAAAAGCAGGGAACGGAGGTGGCTCAAGCGATTAAGTGCCTCTCTCCTATATCAGAGTCCCGCATTCGGTTCCCGGTGCCTCCTAAAGAAACAAGGAAAATGAACAGACACAGCAAGTGGGAAGAAATAAATAAATAAAATAAATCTTGAAAAAAAAAAATTGGGGGCATAATCAATTTCAGGAAAAAAATGAGGTATCAGGATCTACCGGACTATATCACTTGACACAATTATTAAATATAATTTATCTAACAAAATCTATGGTGTTTTTCAGGTTTATGTAAGAACGTCTTAGTCTTGATGAAAAGATAAACATACATTTTCCCATTTCTCTTGATATGCCTCTGTTCCTCTGGCACAAGTGTTATTAATACCTGCTGCAAAGTATATAAATATTAAAAATGTAGACAAATAACCTACCTGGTCTTAACTTATGTTATAAATTATTGATGCCAATCCAAATCCTTTTTAATTTTCTTTTTGAGGTACCAGGGGCCGGGGATTGAACACAGGACCTCATATGTGCGAAGCTGGTGCTCAACCACTGTGCCACATCAGCTCCCCTGAGTTGGATTTTTGTTTGTTTTGCTTGTTGTTTGTTTTTGTTTTTGTTTTTTAGGAGGCAATGGGAACTGAACTGAGGACCTCCCATGTGAGAAGCAGGAACTCAACCGCTTGGGTCACATCTGCTCCCCTATCCAAATCCTTTTTATCCCATTAATATGTTCTGTGTTTACTAACGACAGTAAGAAGTTTATAATATATACCTGATTTCTGACCTCTAATAAAAAATACTACCATAGATCCTTAAGCTTAAGTTCTAGCTCTTGAAATAGAGTTTTTCAGTTGTGGCACTATGTTGTGTACTTCATATTCTGTCATTAACCCATTTGAGCAAGATAAGGCTTAGAAAAATTAAGTAACTTACCTAAGGGCATACATTAAGTGTAAAAGCAAATCTGACCTCAGATTAAAGTGATTAAAAGCTTTGGCTCTCAGCAAAGGGGCGGAATAATTAATGGTACAAAAAGCAAGTCTGGAAACTAAATCTGCCCTTTTTTCCTTTCCCCTATTCTAACCCTGTTCTTTTATTTTCTCCAATTGCTCTTCTCTCATTTTCTTAATAAACTACTGGCCTATATGGGAGGAAAAAAAAGCTTTGGCTTTCAAACCTCAAGGTAATACTTCTTTATATCCCCAAACTTAGGTCATTTCCTTCTTCATTAAAGTTTGCTTATGCTACAAGAAGGTAAACTAAGAGATGCGGTTTGGAGAATATGGTTTTTTCTCTTTTCTAAACCTCATGTTAGGTGATTATATAATTTGATAATTACAAAAAAACTTAAAACTATTTTTTACTTTTAGAAATGTCATGGTAGACAAACGAGATATTCTGATTCTATTTCCAAATATTGTGATATATTAACAGGTTAGAAAGGTCCACAGGAGCCAGATCATATTGAGTCAGTGTACATAGTTTAGATTTCACTTAAAATGTTATGAGAAGCCATTAGAGACTTTTTAAAGCAAAAGGATAACATCATTTTTTCTAGATTTTTAAAGATCATTCTAGGAAATCTTGGATAAGCTACCTGTGCCTCAGATTCCTTATCTATAAACTGGGAATTACAAAAGTATACACCTCAAGAAGAAGTTGTTGAATTTAATGAGTTCATGCTCACTATGTATTCATGGGTTATTCTTTTTCATATCATTACTTTGGTATACCAACCCCATTTATATAAATGATGCTAGTTTCTAGGGCTTCCTATCTCTACTTGACTATTTTATACCATAAAGTATTTTCACTCTAAATACTCTGAGTCTAGGAGAAAATATTTATCAGCTAAGACAGTATGTGAAAAAAATATTGTAACTTACTATGTCTCTGAAGACAACTGCCCTAAGTCGATTAATATCCATGTCTTGTAGGAGCCTGTCAATATCTCTTACTAGAGATATACCACCAGTTACAATGTCCACAGGACTCTTTAAGACAAAAAAATATGTATATACACACACACACATTACAAAGGTATTTTTTAAAAATAAACACAATAGTCTAAGAACCAGAAAAGACTACAACATTCTTTTTCCTTCTACTTCTTTCTTCTTTATTTTGGGATGGGGGAGGATGACTTGGGGGGAGTGTAGAAAGGGGTACAGAGAAACTCAAACTGCATGCTACCTACCTCACCAAGTACATGAAAAACAAATTGATAGATTTCAAGGAGAAAGAACCATAGAACTAAGAAAAGTAAACATTTGGAAAAGCAAATAAATCTTTATTGTATATTTAAACACAAATATTTGAATGTTATATTCACAGCTTAAAATAAATATTTTAGGACCTCTGTAAGATTTATTTAAATGTATATTAAAATGAACAAATATATTTAAGATCTCAATCATAAAATAGGAATAAGCTTTTTAAAAATTAATTATTCTATATGCTTACCTTTGCAGCAGATTTCCCCATGGGAATCAGGCTGTGTATTATTTTGTGGCCTTTTGCTGTATCTCCGCTAGTTTTCATTTGTGAATGCTGTTGACACTCTAAGCAATTCCTTACTGCCACAGCACATACTATAATATATTTTAAGGAAAAGATTGGACAACAAAAGAAAACTATATTTAAGATTATGGAACTGATAACAATTATCTACACAATACAATTTACATAAGAATTTATTCCAAGTAGATTACCTTGACAAATGGTTAAAAATGTCTTCTACATATTATTACCTAGTGTTGTCTGACTTTGTGTAGCTACCCTGTTAAAGGTAAGTGCTAAAAGGGAATCAGTTTAGGAAACTTAACAATAGAGATCTTAAGAATAGACTACTGTTTCTTAGATTTTACCTAAGCTAGCTGGGAAGATCTTTTATTAAGAAAAAGAGAAGAAAAGAATTAAAAGAAAGGTGGAGGAAAATAGAGAGCATATAGGATTGACATGAACTGATCTAGGTGATAAACTTCTATTACCTTCATTGAGATAAAACAGTTAAACTGCAAACTTTCTTGCTTTTCTTACATTGTATCATTAGAGCATAATATTATAGAGATTAATAGAGGATATGGCATTTATACGGTTTAGCTATTACCTAGTTTTCATTAAAACTGTTTAGAAAGTGGGGGACAGAAAAGAATTTGATTAATTTACAGCCCCAAATTCTCTCTCTAAAGCTCCATTAATCAGTTACTCAAATTAGTAAAGTTCTAATTAATGGGTTTTAACAGCTCACCCAGTCGGAGACACTGCCGCAAAATTCCTCCAGATGACAAATTTTTTTCAGCTTCAATTTCAGTAAAGCCAAGAGAACTTGCAAAAATTAGCACATCCACAAGGCTGATCAACCTCTGCAAAAATGTCACAGAGGCTTCTATTGAAAGTCCTTCAGTAGGTTCAATATTCTCCAGCTCATGCTGTAAAGAATAGTTTGATGTTTGTATCTATGTTCCAACAAAAATATAATTTTACCAAATACATTCTGCAAATTTCTAAATTTATAAAAAGCTAGGCTTGCAGAAATCTATTACAACAGTCATTTCCTTGCCATTTCATCTTTATGTAAGCAAAAATGTGAAATACCACCAGTCACATTCTTCACTAGCTGAGTCATCCCGAAGAAATCAAAACCTCTTTTTAGTCCTTTCATTCCTAGAACAATTCTTTCAGATAATTGTAAAAAGTCTTATTACTTTGGATTCACAGCCTCTATCATGCACAGTAAGAAAAACATTCAAGTTTTAATCTATAAAGATGCATAACACTTATGTTTTCATACCAATTTTATATAGTAAAGTTCTTACTGTAGAAGATGTAGCAGCTGAAAGCAATGGTAGGATACCCCCACAAGTCATGACCATATTGTCCATCACTTGAGAGATGAGATGAACTGTGTTATGTACAAAGATGATATTATCACTGCTATTCACGAAGTCCATAACTGTCTTTGTTGAATGGCTGTCCAAAGATAAAGGATGTTTACTGATAAAACTAAAGAAAGGAAAACACAGTTTGCCTATTTGAGGGGAGAGAAGATGAGAAGATGCTTTTGCTTTGTCTTGAAAGCTGAGGAAAGGTAATGGGGCAGCAGGCATTTGGGGGTTGTATACTTCCGCAGAAGATAACCATTTCACATTAACAATTACTATTCATACCCTCTATCAGTGCTGAAACATAAATTCTATTAATTTTACACTTGATATAAAAGTTGAACAAAATTAGCCTTAACTATGCACAAAACTGAGAGGTTTTGTCAAGAGGTAAATGGAGTCAAATATGCTATTAAAAATGAATTTTCTGCTAACATTATGTCAGGAAATGTCTTTAAATGCTTTTAAACAGAATAAGAGTAGTACAGAAATAAAAGTAAAATCTTTAAATCATAAATTACACAATAGCGAGTAAATCTTAAAAATACCTTTTATACTAAAAATACATTGGATAATGTTATACTTAAATGCCAATTTTTTTTAGTATTTCTTGTAACAAACTAGTAGACCTATCTTCTGGTGAATTCCATGCTACAAAACATGTTATAAGAAATCTTCAGCAATTTTTTCAAAAGAAAAATCTCTGATTTTCAAGTGTTTATAATACAGACAGAATTTCTTATAATGGGATATAAAAATTAATTCAATAAAACTCTATACCAGAAATAATTTATATTCTACTTTGTAACCAAATGCCTGAAATCAATAGTAAATGCTAACTATATAAATTTCTTTGGAAACAAAAGACAAAGGTTTATACACATCTTCTGTAATAGACACATGGACAAACCTTCTCCACATCTGTATATCTGTTTCTATGGAAAATAATAGGTCAGTGAGCAAACGTTGATGCATGTGAGACCACTTGAACTCAGGAATACGAAACATAGCTGATCTGGAATCCCTCCTTTGTCCATTAGCTGCATCTGGAGCTATACCTTGCCCTGGCTGTTCCTGTTGTCTTGGCATCTAATATAGAAAATTTAAAATTCAATAATAAGTTCAACTTCAAAGGAAACCATTAGGAAAATAAATAATTTAATAGTTTCTATGCATTTCATTAAATGCTCACATTAAAACACTAAAGAACCAAATCAAAGAGACAAAACCTATCAATGAATAATGCCAGTAGTATGCTAATACATTTACAGCAAAGTTATCAAAAATGATAAATTGCCACAATTCAACTAGCTTGGAACCATGTCAGTATTACCACCAGCCATCATAGCATTTTACTTGAGTAATCAAAGTGTTCTTAATCTTGAATATTAGCATAAAAGAAAGGCAGAATCTAGATTATAAACTGACTACAATGAAGAACATGCCTACAGAAATGGAACTAAGAGTTGAATAAAGTTGGAAAGAACAACATGCAACTAACCACTACCTCATGAGACACTCTGAGAAACTGGTAAAGGAGAAAGCTGTGCCTCTAGATCTCACAAAGTCTCTTTCCTCTTTGGAAGTAAACCAAACTCATGGAACAATATTACCCCACAGACTTTTTCAATAAAATTATAAATTGACAGTAGTTCTGCAGGAGGGCAGTCCTAGATTTTTTTTGAAAAAATTAATGTGCTAAGACTGGGTTACTCAAATAAAGGAGTAAATGGCAAGTGTTCCAATTTTTGCTTTATAAACTAAAATTACACCAGGCCTGAAATTTAAAGTGATAACTTTTGGTGATACTGTGGTAGAAATAACATAAAAGCTGTCATTTATATTTTGGGGACACTGGAATTGTCCTGCATGGCACTGCAATGATGGATACAGGGCATTGTACATTTTGTCCAAACCTGTAGAATTGTGCAGTGCAAAGTGTGAACTATAATGTAAACTGTAGACCATGGTTGGTAGCAATGCTTCAACATGTGTTCATCAACTGTAACAGATGTACCACACTGATGAAAGATGTTGTTGATAGGGAGGGGTGGGAGGGGTATATGGGAATCCCCCTATATTTTTGATGTAACATTTATATAATCTAAAGCTTCTTTATAATAAAGAAATATTAATATTATTTTAATTCAAAAAGCTGCCATTTAATGAACTCATAAAAAATGGCAAACGTTATGCTAAACACATGAAATTTAATCTTTATATTCAATGCATTTGCATAGTTGCAAATAGCATATGAAACAATTCCAAAATATATTCACTCACTCTATTTTAACTCAATGCAAATATACTTCAAGAAGAGAATACATATAATCACCTCAAGTATAGGTCGATGAGGTTGAGATGCTTCCATGTTTGTACTGGCCTTCAATTCTAGCCTCTCAGTATCTGTAGCCACACTGGAAACATCCAACTTGGCAATCTTCTGCTCAGAAGTAGCAGGAGATTCAAATGTATTGCCATGATAATGAGTAATTAATTTGGTTTCTTTAGCAGGATCAGTTTTCTTCCCTTCCTCCACCATCTGACCAATGTCTGAATGTACAGTTGTTTGGAAAGCAGTTTCTGTTGAAGTAGCTGAAGACCGTGATGGTGTCATATTCAAGATTCCAGAATATTTAAAATCTTTGGTTGCTGTATCAGTTTGCTTTTTAGCAACAGCTTTTTCCTCAGCAAATATTAAATTGCTGGCATTACTGAACATGTCCTGTCTTTCACTGGCTTCATGTGGTGCTGGAGACAAACTATTACCATGGAGCTCAGAGGGTAGATTGGTTTCCTCAGAAGGACTACTTTCCACCTTCAATTCTACATAATCATCATCATCTTCCTCTACTATAGACTTCTCCAATAATTCTGGCACCTCTGAAGCATCCTCTTCTGAAGGAGAACTTACAGAGGCAGTTACTTCACTGAGACTTATTATATCTTTGCCTGTTGTTTTAGAAGAATGAGAAGAAATAGCCACCGTTTCTATTGTGTCAGAAGATACTTCTAAATCATCTGCATTCACTGTCTCTTTTGTCAATGTTTCTTCCAAGGTGACCTTAGTCAGTAACTCCTGATTTTCTTGCCCAGTTTCCTTTTCCTCATTAGATATATTATGAGTTTGCAGTTCAATATCAGATGCAGATTCTACTGAACATGCTTTCTCAGTACACAACTTTTCATCATCATTTCTGATGATCTGAGATGAAGCAGGAGACTCCTTAGAATCTGATTGCTGGGACACTTCCAAAACATCAACTTCCCTGTTCGTGCAAGGGACTGATTGGACTGGACTGGAAGAACATAGTCCTATTTCTTTATCAGCTTTTCCCTGGTGTTCCCTAAATACATTGGCTAGGGCTTCTTTGTGTATTTCAAAAGTGACCTATATAAAAATGTACAATAAGTTAAAATATGCATAAAAATTAACAGAATAAAAATGACATATTTTCAACAATTTTTCAAAGACATGGTTTATATAATGCAACAATACTAAGTTTATCTATAATATTCTTATTTTAGTAAAATAAGAATAAAAAGTGAGTCAATCACAAAAATCTAAATATTCAAGAAAAACTACTGAAAATCTAAATGCTAACAGGTAGCATGGCATCAAACCACATTTAAAAAATAGTTATTTAGCCTATTCTTAAAGACATATAGGAAAAGAATATACTAGTTTATTGTCCTCTAGGAACTGTACCAGAATCAAAGTATGTACCATTGGGAAATGCTTTGTGCATTGGATAAAACATATCTCCTCAACTGCAATGAAAACCTATTTCCCCATGATTTGTCCTTAGCAGAGATAAAAAATAATAATAAATTAATCATGTCACTATTAGAGCAGCTCTCTATATATTTATTAAGCAACTAAAACTTTTTCTTACTAAGCTAAAGAATAGAAATTCTATTAACAGTGAAAAAAAATCCAACCCTTCCCCCAAAAGGTCAACCATCATTTTAAAAGTCTGATCTGGACACAAACCCTCCAAAAGTTCCAGTTAATCCATCCATGTATCTATTTATTCCATGTACTCAACTTAGATGTGACTACCATGTGTTAGGTACCATGAAGATCCCCAGATTATACTTTGCCTTTTATCCGAGTAAATGGATAAAACTGATTACAGGAAGAGTATAAAAAAGAGTAACAGAAAGGACAAGCAAAACTATAATTTATTCATTGTAGCATTATTCATTCCTACAGCCTGTATTATTGTAATATATATAGTGAATTGAACATTTGTTCACCAAACTTTTGTTGAGTCCTAGTATAGGAGGATGGTAGTTGACAATAATAAATAACGAGAAAAGCTGATTTTTTTTAATGCCCAAAGATTACAGACTATTTTGAATAACAGAAGTATGGACTTGGGCAAAAGGCAAACAAAAATGTAAAGAATGCACAATGAGCAAACTGCCATTACCCATGAAATATATGGTATAATCATGTCATAATGTGATACATTTAAAAATAAAGATGTTTGAGGAATAAACATTTTCCTAATTATAAATGTTTGGGGAACTTTTTTGAGTATTTCAAGAAGAAATGTATAGATTCTGAGTTAAAGAGTAATATGACACAGATTAACAAAATATCAATTTCTCTTACAACTATACTGCCATATTTTCTTTGAGTTAGGTTCTTTATGTTAATTGACCAGTTCTTCACTTAGTCATTCAAGAAAACTTGGTGAGAATCTATGGTATTCCATACACTGTGTGATGAAAAATACAAAGTTCCTGCCTTCATGGAGCTTATATTTTAATGTGGTAGACAGAAAATAAGCACACAAATATGTAATATAATGTCAAGTACTACTAAAATCCTCAAAATAAAAAAAGAAGAGATGGAGAAAAAATGAGAATGAAAGTCTAGGTAAGGAGGAGCAGATGTGGCTCAGGCCACTGGGCATTCGGTTCCCATATGGGAGGTCCCAGGTTCAGTTCCCAGTGCTTCCTAGAGAAGGCAAGGAAACAATGAGCAGACAGACAAGAGAACCATCTGGGGGGGTGGGGCAAATAAATAAAAATAAATTAATGAGTAAATAAAGTAAAATAAATACATCTTTTTTAAAAAAAGTCTAGGTAGGGGGTTGTATTTTAGCATAGTTGGGGAATGCTTCTCTGATGATATATTTGAATAGAGACAAAAATAAAGTGAAAGAGCAAATTACGTGAATATCAAGAAGAAGAATGTTTCAGGCAGAGGGAAGAACAAATGCAAAGGCTTTGGACCCAAGATAAGTGTGGTATGTTCAAGGAAAAATAAAATATAGTTAGGCTGACAACTATAGAAGGTGAATTTCTAGACATAGCTATTGGCCATTACAACTGTAGAGCATTACAAACTATACTAAGGGCTTTGAATTTTATTCTGAGTATGATGGAGAATCGGTAGAGAATTTTGAATTGAGTAAAGACATGATCAATTTCCTTTTGGAAAGGATCATTTAAACTATTGTTGGGTAAACTGAATTTAGAGAGATCATTTCTATACTGATATAACAGCTATTATCTAAGGAAGGCAAGTTACATACTACAAACCTCACTGATTTTGAAAATAGATCATTTATCTCTACAATTGCCAGTCTTATAGAATAAGTTTAATTTTCAATAATCATTTGCTTTGATTTTATTCAAATTAAATGGTTTTAACATTTGTAGAGTAAAATATATCAATGCATAAGAATATATACAATTTATATGTACAGGTTAAAGAAAAATAATTTTTAAAAATTAGCACGTTTACCACCCATTACAACATAAAACATTGAGTACCTTACAATCTTTCCACATGCCCCTCCTCAATGTACTCCCCAACCTCCCCAGCCCCAACAAGAGGAAATCACTATCCTGACATATTAATTGTTTCCTAGTTGTTTTTTAATGATTTTGCTAACTATAAAGTTAACATACCTGTGTATGTTTAATTTGAGGAACTAACTCTAGCAGGAACGTGGCCAGCTGTGTAAGAAAAGGGTAATTTTGCCACATTTAACAAAAGGATCCCAGGGGTAGAGTACATAGAATCTGTGAGTTGGTGCAGGGTTTCAGCTTCTCTGAGAAAATATATAAAGCTATTCTTGAGAAGTCTGTTGGCAAGGTCATCAGATAGTACTGGGACTATTTAGGGGTCAAGTGATTGGGAGCATCTCACAGGGGTAGTATGGGCCAGGTACTTGGTATCTGGCATGAATAAAGTCTGGGATGTAAACTGCTTTATATTTTTTTCAGTTCTAACCTAACCATGGAGTACTTCCACTCTTAGAAAGGGGTTCAAGAAGACCAAAATTTTGAGGGGTGAAATGAGAATCCTCAGATAATCCAGGCAGCAGGACTTACAGGGAGAGCAGGAAATTAATCAGCACATGATCAAGATGAACCAAGTACTCATAAGAATATGGATCCATCTCACCTGGAAATCTGTCCCGAGCTTTCAAAAAAAAAAAAACAATGTTGGCAGCTGGCCGCTCAGTGATAACGGTAAACCGTGGGCAGGCTACAAGTAGTTTAACAGAACTTCTTATCTAACAAATTGCCCTAAACTTGTTTTGCTGGCAGCCAAGCTTAAGCACAAATTACGTAACTCAGGAATGCACAGAAATCACCCCCCTCAGAGGCAAAACTACCAAGAATCAAATGCGAAAGGTCCATCAATAAGAAAGATTCGGCCAAAAGTCTACTCCTCTGCCATATATGCGTTATTTTCTACTTAACCAATCAAATTAGGACAAATCACACCTCCCCATCTCTGCCCCCACCCCCAATTCCCATAAAATCTCCCTTAGCTCTCAGATCCAGGAGACAGATTTGAGCTTTGCCTCCTGTCTCATTGCTGGTTGACCTCTCAATAAAATTGTTTTTTCAAAAACCTGATGTCATAGTATTGGCCTCCGTGCACATCAGGCAACAAGCCCTTGCTCAGTAACAATAGCCCTTGACATATATGTCTCTTGAGTCAAACAGCTCCAATTTAGATGGATTGTCAGATCTATGACTACTACTTGTCTGTCATCCTGAGATCTCTCATCACTAAAATCTTAGGGATCCCTTTCACCCCTCTTCTATGTTGTCTCTCCAGTTTCCTATATTCCTTCTCTTCCTCGTTTTGGTTTTAGTCTTTCCTTTTGGTGCAGTACATATTCCACTGACTTCTTGAGAAAGGATGCATATGAACTAAATTTTTTTAGACTTTGGATACTGAAAATATATTTATGTTCAGGTATATCTGAAAATAAAGCTAGAGTAAATATATTTTATTTTCATACTTAATTAGTAGTCAGGTTGAGTACAATATCATAGATTGGAAAGCATTACCTTCAGAATACTGAAGGTATATTTTCATTGCCTTCTTATTTCCATGGTTACTACCAGGAAGTCTGATGTTATGCTGATTCCTAATCCTTAAGATGAACTGTTATTTCCTCTCTGAGAGCTTAATATAAAATCATCTTTTTGTTCTTGGCGCTTTGAAATTTCACAATTACCCTTGGCATGGGTCTATTTTCATCCACTGTCCAACACATTCAATGGGCCCTTTCAATTTAGCAGCTAATATCATTTAGTTCTGGGAAATTTTCTTGAATTAACTAATATATTCCTCCCCACTTTGTCCTCTGTTTTCTGGAATTCCTATTTTTTGATATTGCACTGATGGATACTCTGATTTTCTTATCATTTCTCTACTATTTCCTTTTCTTTGTCTTTTTATTTACTAAACCCTTCAATGTGTTTTTCATTTCTCCTTTGTGACTTTGAGATGGCTATTTCTTGGTTGCTCAGTTTCCTTCCTTAGAAAATAGTATAGTAAAAGCAAAGACAAATCTAAAAAATTTGAAATTCGAAATTTTCCCTGGTGCCAAAAGGGTAAAAGAATGCCACTCTTCCCTTGACATTTCCCTTAGAAAACTTGAAAGTGTGAATGCTTTTTCTGTCTCTTTGAGCTGTATGTAAATCTTTTTTAAAGCTAAATAAGCCTTTTGCCAGTTTTGTGTCTCAGACTGTCTTTCGTGGGGGTTTTAGAACCATCATTGTGAAATATGAAAATCAAGGAAGATGGTTTCCCGTCTCTGTGGAAGTTTGAACCAAGGTGCTTGGCTCCAAGATATAACTTTCTGGTTGTTTAAAAATTTCCCTTGCCCCTTTGGATAAAGACAATTAACATATATGTAATGGATTGTATCTGCCAGGTTACTTAAAAGGGTTAAAATTCTTTTTGTATTTTTGCAGTCTCTTCAGTAGACTGCCTCTGATGTGCACCACACTCTGGTTAAATGTTTATTCAATAACAAAATTGTTTAATTCTTTTCTACATTTTAATGAGAGGCTATTTTGGGGCTGGCAGAATATTTTATTTTTAATTACTGCCCTAAAAGTATATTAACAGTGAGGTAATTAACATATAGTAGTCGAGAGATAAGTTAATAAAGGGAAAGTGCTTAAATTAGTACAAGGCACAAAACAAGTAATATGTTTGCTATCAGAGTATTCCTTCTTTATAGCAGCCTCTTCTAGTTCTGTGGTTTAAAATCTATTCATCTCTCTGAGGATATTAATAATTGCTTTTGTTTTATTTCTTCTTACATTATCTTTGTTTTCTCCAAGCTGCCTTTTTCTATTTGTCTGTTTTGTTTCTATCTCTGCTGTTAGATGCTTTCTTCAACTTTTTGGTAATACCTGGTTGTCTGCTCCAGATTAAGGAAGGGAAATAATTAGTGCAGTGGGTGAACCATACCAACCTTTACCTTTACTATAGAGAGATCTGGGTGAGGTTTGGTTCAGAAAGGAATATAGATAACCCAAAGAAACATTTTTCACTATGATGCTTCCAAGGTAATGGTCTGGTTGCCAGTATTTTAGACATAAAAGAGAGGGGGCAGAGTGTTGAGGGTATTGTCTCTGCATTCAGAATTCAATTTGCATATAATATAGTAATCCCCTTTCCCCATTTTTCTAATATTACCCAAGATCATAGACACTTTCTGTTGTCCTCTCTGGAATCCTGAGAGAATAGAGTAGGATAGTATTTCAACAACATGAAGTAAAGGTGAGCATCTAGATATCAAACTGCTTCTTAAACAATTTTTCCTAATGTTCTTTACTTTTAGTAAACAACTTCTGACCTTCAGTTTCAGACACAGTTGAGGTTGCTAGTTACTGAGAATTTTAAGGGTTTTCCAGTGCAAATTAAGTTTGCTCCTGGCTTTCTCCCACACTAGGCTTATGATTGATCTTTCTCAAGACCATTGGGTAAGTACAACATACCCATCTTCTTCCTACATTCAAAACTTCATTGCTGTTTCTCCCTCTTCTACTCTCTCCAACATATATGTATGTGTGTGTATGTATATATATATTATTATTATTTTTTTTTTTTACAAAATTCTTTTATTGCATTTTAATAGAGTTTCCTTTTGAAACTCTACTAAATGGTAATGGAGTCTAAATTATATGCCTGTGTTCCACACAAAAGTCTTATTTTATCCATATCAACTTGAAGCAATATTTACTTAGTTTTTGTTATAGTTAATAGCTATTTAACAAAATCAATAAATACATTTCTTCCTTTTTTATTGTTTTAGAATAAAGCAATGTTATCCATCACAAAAGGAAAAAATTTAAAATAAAGACTATCATAATTTTTAATACTATTCCAGGCAATTTCCTGTACAAAAGGGATTTAAAATATAATATTTTAACCAACTTTGAGACAAAGCACTGATATGTCCTTTAAACCAGGGTTTCTTAACAAGGAGTCTGTGAGCTTGAATTGAAATTCAAAAAGCCATTATTCTTGTGTGGACGAGTTGGTGTATGAAATATTTATTAAATAATAAACAATGTAGTGTGGACTTAGTAAGGGGTCCATGGTTTTCACTTGACTGGGAAAGGGGTCTGTGGAACAAAAAAAGTAGAGAATCCCTGTTCTAAACAGTGCAATAATTTTGTGAAAATAAAATGAGTCAAATTTTTAATGTAAGCAATAACTTTGTAGGAAAAAAAGGGGGGGGGCATATCCTTAGGAGAAAGACAGTATGCACAAATGGGGCATCAAAAGTAGGCATTGGGGACTTCCAGGAAGATGGCGGACTAGTAAGACACGGGAATCTCTTCTCCAGAAAAATAGCTAGAGGACAACCTGAAATACCCCCGAAAAAGATCTTCCAGGGTTTAGGACAGCAGGTGAAGGCTGCATACCACCCAGAGAAGAGAGGGACAGAAGAGGGAAATCGCGACTACAGAACTGTGAGTTGCAAGTAGCAGCCTCTGCTGCTGCCGGCACCCTCCCCCACACTCTTCAGAATTCTCGGGCCCCTGGACCTGCGACCACAGACAAAGTGGGCTTCAGGGATCTGCCACTCCCAGAAAGGTGAGAGAGAGGGACACAGCCTTAGGCTGACTCAGGTTCTGACCTGAAATTTGGGCTGCAGAACCCCACGGACCCTTCCACACGGCGGTTTGCCCTGGGAGCCTAGAAAGGACTGGAGAAATCCGACCCTCGCAACCTCCCTCTCTTCTAGCCTAGACTAATTGTTGAGGACACCACGGGAGAGGGGAGAGAGAACCTGGGGCTGACCCTGCTTTGGACGCCTAGGTTTGGTCTGCCCTGTCCCGAGAGCCCTTCCAGGCTGGGTGGGGCTGCACCATTGTTTGTCTTGGAGCCTGCAAGGGGCTAAAGATATACAAACCTTCCAATCTCCTCCTCTACTAAGAGGGAATGATTGTTGAGGATTCAGAAGGGAGTGGAAATATTTCCTAGTTGGGAAAATGGGGGCACTATGAGAGAATTCTGGAGAACTGTCTCAGAAAGTTTGATTCACAGGGCTCTTAGCCCCGGACAGGAAGCTCTATCACATTAATCTGGCCTGTGTAACAACAAATACGCTCCGACCAGGCATTGAATTGAGAGCTGCCAACAAACGCCATCTCCTGGCAGACCAAGGAAGTGCACATAAGAAAATTAATAAGTAAGAGAGGCTTTTCCTGGCCTCTATACCCTCCCTGCCCAAGGCCCTAGGAAACGACTATACAACTAATTACTGAGTCCAGTGCCCAGTTTTGAGCAACCAGCAGAACAATCCTAACAATCAAGGTTGAGCCAAAAATCAAAGAGCGGTGGTAACTCACAGCCTCCTGCCACTAAAACCCCATAAAAGAGAAAGAGATAGAGGATCTAAGTAAAATACAAACTAACCAGATGCCTAAGCACCAGCAAAAAATTACGGGTCATACTAAGAAAATAGAAGATATGCCCAAGAAAAGGAATACAGCAAAGTCCCAGAAGAGATGCAGAATTTGAGAGAACTAATCAGTGAGATGAGCACACATTTCCAAAATCAAATTAATGAGATGAAAGAGAGTATAGTTAAAGAGATCAACGACATCAAGAAGTCATTGCGCGAACGTAAAGAAGAATTTAAAATCATGAACAGAAAAGTAACGCAGTTCATGGGAATGAAAGACACAATAGGTGAAGTCAAAAATACATTTGAAGCATACAACAGCAGACTCGAAATGATAGAAGAAAGAATAAGTGATACTGAAGACAGAGCAGCTAAAATTGAAGAGAGAAAAGAACAGAGAGAGAAAAGAATGGAAAAAATTGAGCAGGGACTCAGAGAGTTGAATGACAAAACAAAATGCAAAAACATACGTGTCATGGGAATTCCAGAAGGAGAAGAGAAAGGAAAAGGGGCAGAATGAGTATTTGAGGAAATAATAGCTGAAAATTTCCCAACTCTCAAGAAAGAAATGAACTTACATGTCCAAGAAGCACACTGTACCCCAACAAGAATAAATCCAAATAGACCTACGCCAAGACACATATTATTCACAATGTCAAATGTAAAAGATAAAGAGAAAATTCTCAGAGCAGCAAGAGAGAAGTAAACGATCACGTACAAAGGACGTCCAGTAAGACTTAGTGCAGATTTCTCTTCAAAAAGCGAGACGACAGTGGTATGATACAATTAGGCAACTGAAAGAGAAAAACTGCCAGCTGAGAATTCTTTATCCAGCAAAACTGTCCTTCAAATATGAAGGTGAATATAAAGTATTCACAAACAAACAGAAACCAAGAGAGTTTGCAAAAAAGAATCCACCTTTGCAGGAAATATTAAAGGAAGCCTTAGAACCTGAAAGAAAAAGACAGGAGAGAGAGGCTTGGAGGAGAGTATAGAAGAAAGAAAAGCAGAAAGGATAACCAAAAGAGTAAAAAGAAAGACAAAAATAAGATGACATATGAAAACCAAAGAATAAAATGGAGGAAATAAATAGTGCATTTTCAGTAATATCATTGAATGTGAATGGATTAAATTCCCCAATCAAAAGATACAGGCTGACAGAATGGATTAAAAAAGATGAGCCATCCATATGCTGCTTACAAGAAACTCACCTCACACACAAGGATACAAGCCGGCTGAAAGTGAAAGGTTGGACAAAGATACTCCATGCGAATAATAAACAGAAAAGAGGAGGGGTAGCTATACTAATATCAGACAAAACAGACTTCAAATGCAAAAAAGTGATAAGAGATGCGGAAGGCCATTATATATTAATAAAAGGGACGATCCTCCAGGAAGATATAACAGTCATAAATATCTATGCACCTAACCAGGGTGCCCCAAAATATATGAGACAAACTCTGGCAAAACTGAAGGGATAAATAGACATTTCTACAATAATCGTCGGAGACTTCAACACCCCTCTCACATCATTAGATAGAACAACTAGACAGAAGATCAACAAGGAAACAGAGAACTTGAACAATATGATAAACAAGTTAGACCTAACAGACATATACAGAACAATGCATCCAAACTCAGCGGATTATACATTCTTCTCAAGTGCCCATGGATCTTTCTCCAGGATAGACCACATGTTAGGTCACAATACAGCTCTCAATAAATATAAAAAGATTGAAATTATGCAAAGCACCTTCTCAGATCATAATGGAATGAAACTAGAAATGAATAACAGACAGGAAAAAAGGAAATTTGCAAATGTGTGGAGACTGAACAACACATTCCTAAATATTCAATGGGTCAAAGAAGAAATTGCAAGTGAAATCAGTAAATATATTGAGACAAATGAAAATGAGAACACAACATATCAAAACTTATGGAATACAGCAAAGGCAGTCTTGAGAGGGAAATTTATAGCCCTAAATGCCTATATTAAGAAACAAGAAAGAGCTAAACTCAAAGATTTAACTGAGAGTAGTCTTCTGAGAAGCAATTTTGATGTTGGAACTCATAACTCAGAATTGAAAGAAGGCCCCAGAAGAAGAGAAACAAGCCGTTCACCTGATCGTCTACAGCTGACCTTGTGGAGGAAACAGGAGCTAAGCCCAGAGAGAAATGAAGCCCCGGGAAGAGAGGAACCCCAGAAGCCTGAACCCTGGCAAACCCCAGCAGCTGTCTTGCTCTAACATGTGGCAATGGACTGTGGTAGAGAAGAAACTTAATGCTTTATGGCTTGGTATCTGTGGACGTCTACCCCAAATAAATACCCTTTATAAGGACCAACCCATTTTTGGTATTTTACATTACCCCTTTGGCTGACTAATACACTGCCTCTTTATTTAAACTTGTCTTTACTGAGGTCTCTGATATGACTTCTCCACTGTGGGATCAAGCCTGCATGATTGTAATAAATTGCATAATGCTGTGGAGGGGTTCGGTATTTAGCTAGCAAAGCACTATTCTGATGTCATGCTAACAATCTCAGGGGGTGCCAGCTGTGTATGACACTGGGTGCTGTGTGGATAATACATAATTTCATCTCAAACAGAAAAAAAAAAAAAAAAAAGATTTAACTGAACAACTTGAGAAACCAGAAAAAGAACAGCAAACCAATCCCAAGGCAAAAAGAAGGAAAGAAATTATAAAGGTTAGAGCGGAAATAAATGAAAATGAGAACAAAAAAGCAATAGAGAAAATCAACAAAACCAAAAGCTGGTTCTTTGAGAAGATCAATAAAATTGACAAACCCCTCGATAGACTAACAAAGAAGAAAAGAGAGAAGATGCAAATAAATACAATCAGAAATGAAAGGGGGGAAATTACAAATGACCTCACAGAAATAAAAAGAATCATAAGAGGATATTATGAGAAACTACATGCCAACAAACTAGACAACCTGGATGAAATGGACAAATTTCTAGAAACTCATAACCAACCTACACTGACACAACAAGAAATACAAGAACTTAACAAACCAATCACAATTAAGGAGATTGAATCCGTCATCAAAAATCTCCCAGCAAAGAAAAGTCCAGGACCAGATGGCTTCACAGGTGAGTTCTACCAAGCATTTCTAAAAGAATTAACACCAATCCTGTTTAAACTCTTCCAAAAAATCAAAGAAGAGGGAAAATTACCCAACACATTTTATGAAGCCAACATCACCCTAATACCAAAGCCAGATAAAGATTCCACAAGAAAAGAAAATTACAGACCAATCTCTCTCATGAACATAGATGCAAAAATTCTCAACAAAATACTTGCAAATCGAATCCAACAGCATATCAAAATACTTATACATCACGACCAAGTGGGATTTATTCCTGGTATACAAGGCTGGTTCAACATAAGAAAATCAATCAATGTAATATACCACATTAACAAATTGAAGGAAAAAAAACACATGATCATCTCAATAGATGCAGAAAAGGCATTCGACAAAATCCAACATCCTTTTTTGATAAAAATACTTCAAAAGATAGGAATAAAAGGAAAATTCCTCAATATGATAAAAGGCATATATGAAAAACCCACAGCCAACATCATACTCAATGGGGAAAGGTTGAAACTTTCCCCCTAAGATCAGGAACAAGACAAGGATGCCCACTGTAACCATTGTTATTCAACATTGTACTAGAAGTTCTAGCTAGGGTAATTAGACAAGACAAAAAAATTAAAGGCGTCAAATAGGAAAAGAGGAAGTAAAACTCTCACTGTTTGCTGATGACATGATCCTGTATTTAGAAAATCCTGAAGTATCCACAACAAAGCTATTTGAACTAATAAATGAGTTCAGCAAAGTGGCAGGATATAATATCAACACGCAAAAATCAGTAATATTTTTGTACACTAGTACTGAACAATCTGAGGAGGAAATCAGGAGGAAAATTCCATTTTTCAATAGCAACAAAAAGACTCAAATACTTAGGAGTTAATTTAACCAAGGAAGTACAGGACCTATATGCAGAAAACTACAAAACAATGCTAAAAGAAATTTAAAAAGACCTAAACAAATGGAAAGACATTCCGTGTTCATGGATTGGAAGAATAAATATCATGAAGATGTCAATCTTGCCCAAACTGATTTATAGATTCAATGCAATACCAATCAAAATCCCAACAGCTTACTTTACAGAATTACAGAAGGCAATTAAAAAAAAAAAAAAATTTACATGTATCCATTACATTTAATTGAGAAATGTACATATTTATTCATCTGTATTTACTTTTTAGTTTTTAATTGCTTATGTTTTCAATTATTAAATGTAGAAAATAAAGTTTAAATAAAAAAGAAATAAAAAGAAAAAAAAAGAAAAAAATAAATAAAGTAGGCATTATAGGGAAGCAGATGTGGCTCTAGCAGTCGGGCACCCGCCTACCACATAGGAGGTCCCAGGTTCAGTTCCCAGTGCCTCCTAAAGAAGATGAGCAAGACAGCAAGCTGACACGATGAACTGACAAAACAAGATGACTCAACAAGATGATGCCACAAGATGACACAATGAGGAGACATAATGAGAGACAAAACAAGCAGGGCATGGATGTGGCTCAAGCGATTGGGTACCTCCCACATGGGAGGTCCTGGGTTCAGTTCCTGGTACCTCCTAAAAGAACAGACACAGAGAGCAAACAACAAACAGACACAAAGAGCAGACAGTGAGTACAAACAAAGAGGGCAGAGGGAGAAGTAAGTAAATAAATAAATCTTGAAAAAAAAAATAGACATTAGGCTGGGAGATTTACAAAAACCTATTTCCAGGGTCAGTAGCTAGAAGGCAGGAAGTCTTTTTAGATATAAACCTGAAAAAGACCCAGAAGTAAGATCTTAACTGCTGTCAAGCAATACACTGAACTGTTTGTTGCTTCACTGTTTCCAAAGTATGCTATTTTTACTGTTTCTCTGATCCCTTAAAGCATAAAAAGACCCACCAGTAATCATGCTATTGAGCTAGACAAGTAACTGGCAAATTGCTACTCGCAATGTGTTAGGATGATCACAGACATGCTCAGATAAATCTGAACCAATTTCATATAAATAAATAAAAACAGAACAGAGACATTAAGTGAAAACAACCATAAATATTTCACTAAAGTAACTGTATTCTGAATCTTCTTTCCAAAATGCCAAGTTATACACTGACAGAACCAGTACAAACACCTGAAGAGAAATATAAGTAAAATATAATTGAGAAGTCTCAGAATTCAAATAAAAAATCTGTTAGTGACTGAAATTTAAAATCAATCCAAACCATAATAAGCTGAGACTCTAATTATTAGAGTAAGTTATCATCCTATGATGAGATCAACTGAGATATTTCTAATATGAAAAAAAAAAATACTGCTGTCCCCTGGGTCTACTTCATTTACCTAATACAAAGGAAAGTTAGCAAAAATACTATAGAATCCATTTCAAAACCACACAGGTTCCTATAAAGATAATAGTTGTGAAGAATAAAGAAAACAGACATGAAAATGAAGAGTGAGGTGGTTTGGAGCTATGTATCCCACCCCAGAAAAAACATGCCCTTAAATTTAATCCATTCCGGTGGGTGTGAACTCATTGTAAGTAGAACCTTTTGAAGTGCTTACTTCAGTTAAGGTTAAGGATTCTTAACCTTTTTTGTTCCACGGACCCCTTTTCAGACTGTAACAGCAGATAGTTTTATGACACTTAACATCGGCATGTCTTTAAATTAAATTTTAGGATTATTCAAGGTTGTACTTTGTATTTTTTTATTTTCCGTAATAGCTACATTGATTTTAACTGTGCAAAGTGAAATTTTCGCCCCTATGATTTACCCTCACAAAATGGCACCCCTATACTTCAAAAGATCAAAGACATTGTTCAGGATATCTCCTTCTGTTTGTTACCTATTCTGTGTTGCCAGATAGTTGGCCAACTACATTGCATAACAGTTTGTACACAACAGGACTGTGATCACGTGTGATCTAATGTTGGGTCTAACAACTACCATAATTTTGAAGTATGGATGAGCTTAAGCGATTTTTCGGGATATGCAACAACTGTAATGTGATATGAAATGACTACTACTGTAATTTATTACAAACATTCTTAAGTAAAGGAAATGCTAGATTTCAGTTAGAGGTCAGACAAAATAAAAATAATAAGTTGATTTTTTTCAATTCAAGCTCACAGACTCCCTGAAATCTTTCCACAGACCCCTTGGGTCAGGTGAATTAAGGTGTGGCCCTACCCAATTAGGATAGGTCTTAATCCTATTATGGGAACCCTTTATAAGCAGAAGGTAACTCAGAGAGAGAGAGAGAGAGCTACAGAAAGAACACCCAGAAGCTGAAAGTCAGTAGACCTCAGAAGAGAAGGGAGAGGCCAGGAGAGGCCTCCTTGTACATTGCCATGTGACAGAGGAACCAAGGACCAAGGATTGCTGGCAGCCAACTCCAGAATGTCAGTCACGGGGAAGAAATCATCACCTTGATGAAGCCTTGCTTTGGACTTCCCTAGCCTCAAAACCGTGAGCCAAAAAATTCCCATTGTTTAAGCCAACCCACTGCATGGTGTTTACTTGAGCAGCCAAGGAAACTAAAACAAAGAGGTAGAAGCTATATAATTGCCACCATAAATCTCATTCAGGATATTAAAAAGAATATGGTAAATTTTCAAAATCCTATGACTGTCTTTGTTCAATTTGGTTTTAGGATGCATATCAAACATCATGCTAAAATGGTAACACAAAATGGGTTTTACAGGCACTTTGAAATCTTAATAGCTGATCTATAGCTACTAAATACTACAAATAATTGTATGTTTTTAATTATGTGGCAATAGCATATAAGCTTTTTGTTTCTATGAAACAAAGAGTGTGAAAAAAAAATTATTCACCTTTTTATGTTAATGGTTTCAAGGTTCCTAATTTGGTGGTATAAGCTAAACAAAAATTTTATAATTCCTATTGTAGTCAGAATATATGACTTATATAGACTTGACCATCTCCACTGATTTATAAACAAATTGAGGAATTCTTCTTGGATTTCCATATTCTGCTCCGCACCAATAAAAGTCACATATTTTCTACTATCACAAGTTATCCTTTACAGATTTGTTTTCATGATATTAATGCTGGTATGCATCCTTATGTTACAGTTTCCATGACAATCTTTCTTTCAACCTTTTGATTATAAACCTCTCATTCCAAAGGTGAAATATAATTCCATGTAAAATATTTCATTGTCATCCTTCACCTATAATCATGACCAGATTAACTTTTAACTAGCCATTTGAAAAGTGAGATTAAAGGATTTTATTTGTTACAATTTCAAGCTCAAGTAGATGGTTTTATATATATAAACATTTCAATTTAAAGCCATGTACACTCTTATACAATATATTCTGAATGTGGCATAGGGAATATCTTACATATTTTTCTTGTGTGTTATACATAGGATATCAATTCATGTAATAGTGCTTTATCTTTCTTAAGCATACCAATTTGTTTAATATTTCTTCTAAAATTTAAATATTAGGAATGTTTTTAAAAACTGAGTTTGGTTGATTTTTCTATTTCCCTTTTATTTACTCTGATATTTTAAAAGCTAAGTGACAATTGAGCAATTATCATTGTTGTTGTTTTTGATGCTGTTTTCCGTAAGGTATTTGTGACTTCAAAAACTGGTAATTCCCAATTAATTGCCAGATAGTGCTCTAAATTACCTAGCTAAAAGACCGGTCGTTAATCTTCACAATCATTTGATAACTAATCTATAACTGTTTGTAATGTTTGGAAAGCACTTCTATAAACTACTAAAGAAACTTGGGAGCTAATAACTACATTTCTTTTAACATTAATTTCCTCTTCATTGGCACTCAAATTTACTATTTAGGAGATAAAAGATGAATACAATACATCAAGAAAGTATCATCATCTTTCCTATCAATATATAAAAAATAATTTTAACATATAGAAATTTAGACTTTTTAAAATATTGAATGTTAGGCAATTTCAGCAACTGGCTTTGTTTTTAAGCAAATGTATCTTTTTCACTGTATATTATTTTCCTATGAAAATATCAATATGCTAATTTGTAATTCTCAGTTTACCAAACCTTCCCACAATTTATAAATAAGATAAATATTTTAAAAGAGCTGAATCTTCCCATATAGGGTATCAATGAGCATAGCTCAAAATGATTGCCCCACACACAACTGATGGCAATAATAATGGCATAAGGAAACAGATATAATAATTAAATCTAATTACAATTATTTACTGAGCTATTTCATGCCAAGCACCTTTATAGTTCAAGCCCAAGCTCTTAAATGCTACCCTAATACAGCCCGATTGGAGAGACACCAAGTATACGGTTTATGCTATCCAAAGGAAAGTACATAGGAGAATTAGTTATGAAAAGAAGGCTATAAATCAATAATAAAGGGAAACAATCCCAAAGGGAAAACAAAATATATAATAAGCACTATACATTCATTCAATGCAGTAAAGTTTTAAAAATTTTTGAATAGGTAATACACAGTTAAATATAAAGAATTATGAAAAGTCTCTTTTCCACACATACATAGTTCCCCACAACAAAGAGACAACCAGTTATTAATTTATTATATACCCTTCCAGGGATTCTTGGTGCATATAAGACAAATATAAATGCAAGTTCTTATTTTCTCCACAAATACTCATTATATAAATTGTTCCATACTTTGTTTTTCACTTAATGTATCTTAGTGATCTTTACATATTCAGCCTTTTAACAAACATGAAAGCATCAGTATAGTACAGCCACTACTTTAGGCATCAGTGAATGAAACAAAAATCACTGCCCTCATAAAGCTTACTTTCTAGCAGAAAAATAATTAATGCTATATATAATGTGACAGGCATCATCTAAGTGCATATATGTTCTAGCTTATTAATCGAAAATAACTATGAATTTGGTAGTATCATCCCCATTTTACAGAGGAGGAAACTAAGACACAGAAAAATAACTTACACACCTCCATAGAGCTAGAAGGTGGAAGGTTGATAATTTGAATGCTTGCAGGCTGGCTCCCAAATCCATGCTGATAATCCTGTCAACACTGTTAAGTTCATAATAACAACAACCATTGCTGACACTTTAGTGCTAGGTACCATTCTAAACATTTTATATGTGACGATTTGCTTAATCGCCACAAAACCCTATGAAGTAAACACTGCTATTCCCATTTCACAGATGAAAAAACTGATCATTAAAAAGGTTAAGTGTTTTGCCTAATAGGTGGTAGATCTTGGTAACAAACCTAGATGTATAGTTCAAGCCCAAGCTCTTAAAGACTAACTTATACAGACTCCCAAAAATATATATAAAGAAGTTCTTCACTCCTTTTTATCCCGAATTGTATTTCATTGTATGGATGTATCAAATTATTTAACCAGTTTCTTATTGCACAACGATTGGGCTGTTTCCTGACTTTCATTATTATAAACAATGCTGCAACATAAGATAAATTTGCAGTTGATGGCTCAAAGGTTCTATTTATAATTTTATAATTTTCATAGACAATGCCAAATTGCCCTCCACAGCAATATATGAGTGTTTCCTTCAGCCTTGCCAATTCAGTAATATATATATTTTTAATATGATAGGTGAAAATTGGATTCTCAGTATAGATTTAATTTGCAGTCCCTTATGATGAGTAGGTTGAACATCTTTTTATATACCTAAAGGACTTTTTACTTAATTTTCTTACTTGTCTACTCCTGTCACTTTGTCCGTTTTTCTAGTGGGTTGTCTTTTACCTATCAATTTCTAAGATCACTTTATATTTTAGGAACATTGTCTTTACTTTAGTTTTAAATATTTAGTTTTTCTGAATTTGTCATTTGCCGTTTGACTTTGATTATGCTATTTTGTTTATTTTTGGCCATATAGGTATTTATTTCATTATTTGTTTACTTTAAAATAGTAAAAATCATTAGTGTTTTATCTTTAATGGTTCCAGATTCTAAACCATAGATAGAAAACTCCAAGATTATGTTGTTGTTCTTCCACTTAAGAAAGAAAATAGTGCTTTTATGGTTTCTTTCATCCCACATTTAATTGATCCATTTTAATTGATCCAAAATTTCCTGGTAATCCAACTTTATTTTCTTTCCTAGATGGAGCCTTTATTGTCCCAATACCAATAATTGAATAATACATCTTTTCCCTGCTGATTTGAGATGCAGCCTTTATCATATACTAAAGTCTTGAATATATTTTTGTATTGCTGACTTTCTATTTTGTTCCCTTGGTCAGCCTGCCTCTAATATTCTAATACCATATATTAAAAATAATTGATGTTTTATGGTATGTTTTAGTATTTGGTAGAGTTAGTCCCCTTCTCGTCACTCTTTTATAGCATTCTCTTGGATATTTTTACTTGTATATTTTCCTTATTTTTACTAAATAATTAGCTTATTTTGTTTTCTTCCCACCAAAAGAAAAAAAAAAGTTTGGTTAGTGTATTAGTCAGCCAAAGGGGTGCTGATATAAAGTACCAGAAATTTGTTGGCTTTTATAAAGGGTATTTATTTAAGGTAAAAGTTAGAGTTACAAGGCCCTAAAGAGTCCAACTCAATGTACCATAAAAGGTACTTCCTCGCCCAAAGTCTGTTGCCACGTGTTGAAGCAAGTTGGTGGGCAATGTCTGCAAGGGTTCAGGCTTCCTCTTTCGTCTTAAGGCTCAGTGGTCCCAGTTTCTTCCAATCTCAGCTGTAGGCTGGCATAGGGCTAGTCTCTCTTCCTCCAGGGCTCATTTCTTTCCAGGTTCAGCTGCTCTGGTCTCTTCACAAGGTCAGCTGTAAACTATCAGGCTCATCTCTCTTCCCAGGGTGGGAGGATCCTCTGTGTATTTTCTCTGTGTATCTACTTTCATGTGAGAGTCTGTTTTATCAGCTCACCAAGGGGGTGGGGACTCAACTCTGCCTGCCCTAATGACATGGTCAAATTAAAGCCCTAATCTTTTTTTTTTTTTAAGATGTATTTTTTTTTTAATTTATCCCCCCCCACCATTGTTTGTGCTCACTCTCTGTTCTCTGTGTCTGTTTGTTGTGTGCTCATTTCTTTTAAGGAGGCACCAGGAACCAAACCTGGGACCTCCCATGTGGGAGGGAGGCACCCAATCGCTTGAGCTACCACCGCTTCCCAAAGCTCTAATAGTAACATAATTTAATCAAAGACATCTCAGTGAATCACAGGGTATCATGCCCATAGAAACAGACCAGTTTACGAACATAATCAAATATCTTTTTAGGAAGTCACAAATAATATCAAACTGCTACAGCTAATATTTTTCTTGGGATTGCATTAAATTAATAAAATAACCTAAAGAAATTATGCATTTTTATAACTTTATAATGCTGAGTCTTCCTATTCAAGGAAACAACATGTCTTTCCATTTCTTCACATCTTCTGTGCAACCTTTGGAGATATTTTAAAGAATTTTTCAAATAACTCAAAGTTTAGTTTAGAAATACATACAGTATACAACTGGGATAATACAGAAAATTACATAATTATGCTGAAAAATACCTGAAAGTACCTGGAAATACCAGGAAGAATATAAGAAAAGTTAAGATGACAGTTAGATTTGGCCTTGAAGAATGAATACTCATTTGCAAGAGAGAAAAAGGTTAAGGGCAAAAAAGATGAAGACATCTTACTGAATGAAACCAGAACATACGTTTAAGAATGGATGGTAGGGGGTCGGATGTAGCTCAACTGGTTGGGCGTCGGTCTCCCATATGGAGGGACCCGGGTTCGATCCCTGGGACCTCCCGGTAAAAAAAAAACAAAACAAAAAAAAGAATGGATGGTGAAAGAATATGGCTCATTTAAGATACAAAATTATTCAATATGGCAGTAAGATTACAATACAAGTTTGTAGAGGAATCATGAGCAATAAAAACAAGAACCTAAGTGTAAGCAGGAACTGGACCATGGCTTTGTGAACTATGAGAAGGAATTTAAATTTTATTATACAGGCAAAGGTAGGCTGTATTTATTCCTGCTTAAAACAATACATATCCATAAAAAGGTAAACATATATTTTAACACAGAGACATTAAGAAAGTATTCTCAAATGGATTTGACTTGTAAACCCCAACAAAAATAAAATATTATTCTACTTGTATATAATTTAAAATAAACAAACTCACTGCAAAGAACAAAGAAACAAAAGAACAAAAGCAAAATAGAGGGACATATCTCTATACAAGCTGCCCAAAAAAGAGCAAAAGCAAATTTAAAAGTAGTACAGTTATTTATATATTATATATACAGCTATTCTCAAAGGTATTAAAATCAATTTTCAATATATTTTTAAAATATCTCCATCAATTTTTCTGAATAGAATATTTAAGAAATCCAGAATATGTAAAGTAAATTCACATGATTATTCCCTCCTAGGATTTTAAGAGATCTAATATTCAGATTTTACAACAAAGTCATAGCTTTTGCTATAGTTCATCTTCTTTAGAAAACAATCCTAGTAAATATAAAAACAGACTTTCTTCTTCTATAACATGACTTTTGAGCAGTATTTCTTTATTAACACTAAGTGAGGGTATAACCAAGGGTTAAGAATTAACAAATGATTATGATTACTGAAACATTAAATAGATGCCTTTTTACCTTCCAGTATATTGTAGAATAGCCAAAAGCAAGTATCTGAAATTACTGAAACATGCTGAACTAGAATCCAGATGCCTTGATAACGACTGTAAAGCCTTATCTTATGATTGTAAAAACCTTGTGACTGACCCACGTTTTTGTAACCACTCCATCCTGTTTTACAACTTTAAAGTCTTATGATCACTAGGATAGTCAATGTTTATTAATGAAGGAACCTGAGCCAGCCCCACCCCCAATTACTCATTAACATAAACATGCCTGTTTATAGTTATATATAAAACTATCAGAATTACTGCAAATTCCGGGAGACAGATTTTAGGCCATTAGATCATCTGACCTCCTTGCAGGCAATAAACTCTCTCTCTCTGTTAAACTCTGGTTTCTCAGGAATTGGGTCATCTGAAGAGCATCGGGCAGAAAAGAACCCCACTTTTGCTTGGTAACAAGAATGTAGTTTAAATAAAGGCTTTTCAACACTTACTGTTTTATTAATCTCTCTATCACACAGGAACTAAAAAAAAAAATTCTAGAATTTAATTAACAAAATGCATTTAAAAGAAAAAAATCCTTTGCCCTCAAACTTCCTTAAAGTACCAGAATTTCCATTTAGTCAATAAATGCTCCCCAGTTCCACAACATGCTGAAAAATACACATGTAATAATATTAAGTAAAGCTCATTTTGGTGGGCAATACTAGACATTGTTTTTCTTGAAATGCTTGTAAAAATAGCTGAGAGAGACTGGGTATACAAATGAACAATGACCAGAACAGGAAAGTTTGGCCACGAGCTACAATTGATTCAGGAAACTGGCCACTAACTATAGTAAATATTCTAGGAAGTCAAATCACAGTTTCTATAACAATCTACCCAAAATAGGCAGGACTTAATAACTCACAACTTCCTTAATTTGTGTACCTGCTTCCAACTTGGGTCCAACTGGAGAAAGCCAAACTCACTGCCCTAATCAATTACTTAGGATGCCTCACTTCTAGTTAGTCCACCTCCAGCCTCCCTATGCCAACAGCCTCCAATCAGAGCATATCTGAAGTCTTCACATTTTTCTACTATGAAAGTTCCCCACTAGTCTGCCAGCCTTTGAGTCTCTGTCAAAAGCAAGTGATGGTGGCTAACTCTGATTAAATAGCCTTTTTCTCCTTTAAGTGTTCTTCATTTATTTCCATAGCTGTGTTATGGTGAATACTTACTGTATGCCATACACTGTAATAAGTATTTGGCATATATTAACATATTGAATCTTAAGAACAACCAAAAAAGGTAAGTGACATTATCCCCATTTTATAAATGAAGATAGGCACAGTGACATAAATAATATCACACAGTTAATACCTTACTAATCTTTCTTTCTGAAAAAAAGTCATCTTGACCATTTTGTTTTTCTAAGGACAGACAAACAGGGGCTCTATTTCATGGATATCTAATAAAAGTATGATTTGGTACAAGCTTTTAGATAGCAATTTAGGAATACCTACTACAACTTTTAATAGAATCTGCAGACACTTTTTCCTGGAAATTTCACTTATAGGAATTTATCCTATAAAAAAAGAGATATATACAAAGGAACAGATTCATCACTGCTCACCAATAAGGGAAAATTATTATGGTACATATGTAGGACATTATAATATAAACCACCTCAATTATTTTTTCAAATAAAATTCTGGAAATGCCAGAATATAAGAAGTATATATATATATATAAAATCACTCAGTCCTAAAATTATATGTGATCTGATAGCATTCAGATGTTATATCAAAGCTGCAGCTATTGCTATTAACTTTATCTTCTCCATAAACTGGCAAGTTATATATATTAATATGGTATATTACACATACCTATTAATATCCAATCATTAAAATTCATGTAAAAAGTAAGCCATTAAATGAAATAATATTGTAAAATAGCATATGTATGATCACATTTTTGTAAAAAAAATAATTACATGCATAAGAATACTTATGTATAGAAGACTGGAAGGTCTTACACTAAAATGTTAATATTAATTACACATGGGTATTTGGACAATGGGTGATTTGGGAGTTTTGTGGGTATGTTTGTATGCATTTCTATTGGGTCCCAAATTTCTGCCAATGACCACATATTATTTTTAAAATTAAAAATGATAAATACTGCCTGAACAAGAAATTTGAAATCAATGATATTGGCAATTAAGTATAAAATATGAGTCACACTAAAAACCCATAAAATATGGACATTTTGTTCCTCTTTAAAATTTCTTAAAACAATATGTAGCTTTTATTTTTAATCTTACCATATAGGTACAACACGCATGCATGCATGTGCATTCACACACACATATAATTTCACATTTGCACATATGTGTCTGTAATAATAAGAACTAATTGTCAGTTTTGATCTTAGGATTTTTTAAAAATACTTTTAAAAAACGGAATTCCAAAAAACAACAACAAAAAAAAGGATTTCCACATGATTTTTACCCAACCTAATATGTAATTTCTTATATAAAATGACAGAAATTTATGCTTAAACAATTTCACCAGAATGTTAACATTGATAAGATATTTCAGATAATCCAAGGTATTTAAATACTTTACCCAATTTCATCATTTGAGGAAACATCTAACACATTTTACATTTAGAATTCACATGAGAATAGTCTTTACCAATATGTTAAAGTCATAACCCGTCCCTTGTCATTACGGGTCTAGACAAAACATAGAGTCTAAAGGTTTTAATTTTATTTGTTTAGAAGGGTAAGTCTCATAATTTAGAACATTTAAAATGCCTTAGTTTAAATTTTAACTGAAGAACAGAAGCATTTTGCACATCAAGTAAAAACAAAAGTATTTTGATTACTCAAGATAATATTCAATTTGAAGCCCAAAAAAAGGGGGAGGGGGAATAAATAATGAAAACCTAGATCACAAACTAGACAATGAAATTTTGTTTTACAAAGATTACTCTTAACAGGTACACATCTGAAACCCTGAGATGAAAGTAACCAATATAGCAATATAGTGCATTTATACAAGAAGAGCCTATTACTGCTTAGAAACCTAGTTCATCTGTTGGAGGAGAGGGATACAGTGACAAACAGCTTCCCTGCTACAAAGGTGGCAGGAAATCTATCAAACTAGACAATAAAATTGCAATTGAGTTTCTTTGGCTTTTTATAGCAGCTGCATGGATCCAGAAGTAACTCTGCAAAAGCTAACCAATTCTGCAACATTAGTCCTTTACACACCAGTTCTTTATCAAGAACCATGTTATGAATTTGTAAAATTGATATTCAAAATGGTTGAAAAAGGGAAAAAATAAGCAGCAGTTCAGTACCACACGCATGACAGTATTTTAAAAGATTTACAGTGAATATTTTTAAAGAAAAAAATTTGATTCCAATAATTCCAGAGTTTTTAACATGATACATTGTTCACCTATTTACTGAAGCACTTCAGCTCCATCCCAAACTTTATTAAATATTGATTTGGAGAGCCTCAGAGCAGAAATCATCCATTTATATTTTAAAATAGATGTGAAGATTTTGAAATTGCAAAAAAAATGAACATAGCAGTACTCAAATAAATTACTTCATATAAACCTATATAAAAAAGAAAACTTTTAATCAATGAAGAAAATTCACAAAAAGATTTGAAAAATAAATTATATGCATGCTACAATATGGATGAACCTTGAAAACATAATGTTGTATGAAATAAGCCAGGCACAAAAAGACAAATATTATATGATTTCAATTATATGAAATAACTAGAATATGTAAATTATAGAGACAGAAAGTAGACTACAGGGGCCAGGTTGGGGGTAGGGTGGCAGAAAAGGAATGGGGAGTTAATACTTAGTGGTTAGAGCTTCTGTTTGGGGTGATATAAAAGTTTTGGTAATGGAGGGGGCAAGATGGCGTTGGTGTAGAAGGGCGCACACTGCAAGCTCCCAGAGCAAGGCGGATTGGGGACGGGGTCCTGCCCGGGGGTCTGTGCTGTGCACGCGTGGAGTGAGAAGCTTGGGACATCTATCTGCGCGGACCGGCGGCGTGGACCAAACGGTGGAGATTCGTGAGTTTTGAGGCTGCCGGTGGAGGTTGGCACAGGCGGCTGAGCCCCGCGGTTACGGAAATAAATAATAAAACGGCCACTTGGAGCCGCGGGCGGGGGCGAAAAAGTTTTATTTTCTGGGGAGCTGGCTGCCTGGCGCCCCTTGGACCTTGTGTGAGCAGAGCAAAAAGCTAGTCAGCACCCGGTGAACCGGAGAGGGGATTTTGGTCGGGGAACGGAGCTGATCTCCCTAGCCACCCAGGGATAAGACCCGGGCCGCTGTGGAGCCAGGAGGAAGGGACACTTCCCAAAGAAGGGAGGGTTCGGTTGGAAGACAGGGAAGGGTATTTTATATTTTTAGACATCGATCTGGCTGCCTGCACCGCCCCATAGCTTTGGGGAGCAGATAAGCCGACCTGAAGCAGCACCAGGCTGAGAGCAGACGCGAATCTGCACTCAAACTGATTTACTGAGCAGCCCAGGGACGCTGGAGCTCGGCGCCAGAAGGGGCGGAATCCGCCGTCTTTAGCACTCCTCACTGACTACCATCAGAGTTTCAGCTAACCTGGGGAGTCCGGAAAGTGGGACGTGCTTGATTAATTTCCACGGGCCCAGCTAGGGTCCCTTCCGTAAGGGGGTTGGTCTAGAGGAGGAATTATTTTGGGTCCTGCATTTGGCTAAAAAAAAAAAAAAAAGTGAGGTCACCTCAACAATTGAAAAATAAATTCTTTTTAATTTAGTTTAATAGCTAAAAGCTGCTTCAGGACCTGCATATAGAACCCTGTGGGGAAATTCATTGATAAACACAAGTAGGCAGGAAGGATCCACTTGGACCCTAGGGGTATCATTGACCCCCCTTGTTTCCTTCTTCTTTTTTCTTTTTTTTTTTTTTATTTTTTATTAGTATTAACTTTTTCCTTTCAGACCTTTCTCTACTATTTCTCTACCTCCTCATAATTCTAGCCTTCTAAATCACTATATATATATATATTCCTCCATTTGTTTTCCCAGTCCATTATAGGAACTCCATATTTTTTCCTAGTACTCTACACTGCCTACACAAGTTAAATATTCATCTCATTAAGTCTCATTTTGCCCCTCTTCTAACTTTTATCAACATTTCTATTATCCTTCTGCCTTCCTTACATCTTTTGATTCCTCTGGCCCTAACCTTTTGCCTTCAAGGGAACATAGAAAGAAGTAAGGAAATAAAATAAGAAGAAAAACTGCCAAAGAGAAAACTTAACTCACACGCAGAACCAACAGCTAAATAAAATTCTAGAGCATAGAGAAAAGCTAATCAACTGAACAAACCCATCAAGATAATATGATGACCAGAGGGCAACAGAAAAATACAAATGACTCTGAAAAACTGGAAAACATGGACCAGTCCAGTGCACAAAATAAAAACCAGGAAGCAATGCAGTACATCGAACAACTAATCAAAGCTATCCAAACAAATATCATGGACCAACTTAAAGAACTGAA
>JAKSZT010054458.1:25535133-25557483 GCA_026826555.1 Tolypeutes matacus
GATGGATGGATGGATGGATGGATGGATGGATGGATGGATGGATGGATTGAAGGGAGGAAGAGGGGGAGGAGGAGGGGGAAGGAGGAAGGGAGGATGGGAGGGAGGGAGGAAGGAATCCATACAGTATAATGTCATTTTTACAAAGTTTAAGAATAGGAAAAATTAAACAATTTATTAGGAAAAATCATTAAACTTTCTTTTTGCTTAAAGAAGGGAATGATAAACACAAGATTCAGAATACTGGTATCCTTTGGAAAGCAGAGGACAGGTGACTGCATCGGGAGGATCAAACAGATAGCACGTTCTTAAGTTGGGTAGTAGAGTAACAATTCTTCCATTATAACACTTCATAGATGTATGTGATATAAACTATTTTAGATATAATTCTTTATTTTAAAAGTTGTATTTAAATAAAAACATGAAGTGATGGGGCATAAAGAGTAAGAACAGGGAGAAAAGGATGAATCTGACGAAATAGGAACAATAGGAAGAAAAGGATGAATAGTCACTGAGCATTCATTCTATTCTGTGATTTCACACATTCACTCTTAACTTTAACAACATGCCTTATGTATATTTCCACATTTCCATTTATAGCTTAGACATTGATGGCAAAGAAAAATTTTTAAATGTACCTGAGTTTACACAGCTAATAATTACTACAAATCAGGATTCAAACCCAGGATGTTCCTATCTCCACAGCCCATGTTCTCTTCATTACTCACACAAATGGACTAGTAACTGCATATATATCTTTAATCATAAATGTTTAAAAGCCGAAAGCACCTGAGAGATGACCTAGTCTAACCTTTTTTTTAAGATAGGAAGTTCAAAAAGACTTGGCTATTAGCCCTAACTATCCCGTGACTTTGCAAGGCAATTCTCAAACATTTTGGTCTCAGGACCGTTTACACTCTTTAAAAAAAGTACTGAGACCCCAAAACCTTTTGTTTATGTGGGTTATATTTATAGATTATTTACCACATTAGAAATTAAAATTGAAAATCTTCAAAAACATTTACTAATTCATTTTTAAAAAACAGTAAAGACATTACATGTTAATCTACACAAAATATTTTAGAAAAAACAAAAACTAGTAAGAGGACTGCCATTATTTCAAGTTTTTGCAAATTTCTTGAAAGTATGGCTTAATTGAAGACAGTTGCCTTTTCATCTCTGCTTCTTTATGCAATCTGTTATATTACATTTTTGTGGCTGAAATATATGAAGAAAAGGAAACCAAGACCATGCACACCTTCTCTTTCTTATTTACCACCAAGCTATATACAAACATATATTTGTAAGGTGATTCTTCCAACCTAAAATATCCTTGTAAACTCTTACAATAGTAGCAAAAGCTGTCTCATTGAGGAAAGAGGAAGCCAGATGAATAATTCTTGAATATTTCAAATAGCTGAAATCTACTAAAAAAAACCCTAAAGACACATATTTTGTAAATGGCAATATATTCCTATAAAATGGCAAACTATTACAGATTAATAACTGCTGTAAACAACAACAAAAATATTTAAAGATATATCAAATTTATCATTTCTGTACTTTCTTCGTCCAGTAAATTTAATGGAGAAAGAAAAGTGAAGTATATGTGAAAATTATATTTTTAATACTTCTGAGTAAGAAAAGAATTCATAAACAAGATTCAAAAACCATAGACCATAGAGCAAAGGTTCTTAACCTTTTTTTTTTTTTTTTTTTTTTTTTTTTTAAGATTTTATTTATTTATTCATTTATCCCCCCCTTGCTGCCTGTGCTCGCCGGGTCAGCCAACCATGCCATGCGGGTGGGCCTGCCCTCACCAGGAGGCCCCGGGAACCGAACCCAGGGCCTCCCACATGGCAAACAGGAGCCCCACTGATTGAGCCACAGCCACTTCCCCTTAACCTTTTTTGTTCCATGGACACCTTTGCCAGTCAGGTGAAAACCACGGACCCCTTACTAAGTCCACACTATACTGTGTATTATTTAATAAATATATCACACACACACCAACACATACCCACAAGAATAATGTTTTGTTTTTTTTTTTTTCTCAATTCTTGTTAAGAATCCCTACCATAGAGGATTGTGGAAAGATGGTGAGAGACTAACAAGCAGGGCTCAATGCTCTCACAAAAACAATGGAGAAGGAGTCAAAAGCTGTCTGAGGGACCTGCTTTGGGAATCAGCAGACCAGGAGAGTGCTACACAACTCGCAGGAAGATGAGGGACAAAGAGATGAAGAATCCAAAACAGCATGAGCACCCACAGCAGTTGGGAAGAGCTTCCCAATGATATTAAGCTGGGGTAAAACCCCTAGCTCACTACACCTGACTGATAGGGGAACAGACATCTTCTTCCCTGTTCAGCTGTTTCAAGGGAAAAAGGACAGGGAGCCGAGGGCTTTTCTTCAGAGAAATTGGCCAGCAGAGCCTGCTTTGAATCTCCACTGTAGAGATTCAACACATGGACATAGGAAAGCCAAGACAGAAACACCTCTGTGGAAAGGTGCGCCAATGAACACCATCTGCAGGCCAGTCCAATAAATTGCATGGACAAAAACTGTTTTCGGTTCTCTGTGTACCCTAAATAAACCCTGGGGGCAAATATGCACCCCATTAGTGAGTCCCTGGCCCAATTTTGATTACTTAAGCTGGGCATGACGTGCTTAAGCTGGCAGCATGGGACATGACTCCCAGGAATGAGCCTCCCTGGCAACGAGGGATTAATACCAAGTGCCAACTGGCAATACGACTGGAAAAAGACCTTGAATAAAAGGGGGAAAGGTAAAGACAAATGAGTTCATGTGGCTAAGAGATTTCAAAGAGAGTCTGGAGGTCATCCCAGAGGTAACACTTACGCACACCTTGGTAGGATCACATAGAACACCAAAGTGGATATCAACCCACACAGAGGGGCTCCTGAGGGCTCTGGAGACACCCAGGTCCTATATAAGGCGGGAGAGCCCCAGAGAGATGCCTTATCAGTGGGCTCTACTTTGGAATCTGTGCTCCTGAGAGTGACAGAATTGGACTCAAATAAGTCCTCCCTGCACATGGTCCACCAGTCCCTTCTAGTCAAACCTATATGTGATGCTGGAGTTTGTAGGTATACTTCCAGAGACTGGAGCCTCTGGCCTGCCCATGTGCCAGGTGTGCCTGGAATCTCGGTGGAGCTGCAACTCCTACTCTACAGCTCAATGGACTCACCCAAGTCACCTGGTGAGGAGACGATGATGGGCAATGGCCATCCCAGGGAATAGAGAGAGCCTGCAGCTGCAGGCAGGATAATCCCATCCACCGTATCCATGGGATATAAGCCCCCTCTCACTTGGAGGTGGAGTGGACATCACCATCCCAGACTCCTCAGGATTGGGGGAAGAGCTATGGACTAGAGTGGACTTAATTGTATTCTGTTGTAGATATAATGTGATTCAAGCAACGGAAGAAATTATAATAGTGAGGTGGAGCCAGTGGCCACTGGATGCCTTTGGGGCAGGGAAGGGAAAAGCAGTTGTTATACAGGTGCTTTTTCAGGACTTGGGAATTATCCTGAGTGACATTATGACGACAGATATAGGCCATTTTACATCAGCATACACCATGCAGAACTGTGTGGGAGAGAGTGTGGTCTACATTGTGCTTAGTGGCAAAGCCCCAGGATGTGTATATCCATTGCAGGTGATGTGCCACACTAATGAAAGATGTTTATGTGGGATGTTATGGTTGGTGTAGGAGGTGGGGAACATGGAAATCTCTGTAATTTCTGTGTAACATTTATGTAATCGAAGCATCTTTTTTTTTTTTTTTTTTTTTCTTTTTAAAGATTTTATTTATTTATTCATTCATCACCCCCCCGCCGCCCATGCTCGCTGGGTCAGCCAACCACGCCACGCGGGCGGGCCCGTCCCCACCAGGAGGCCCCGGGAACCGAACGCGGGGCCTCCCACATGGTAAACGGGAGCCCCACTGATTGAGCCACAGCCGCTTCCCTCGAAGCATCTTTTAAAATATAAATAATAATAATAATAATAATAATAATAATCTATAATGGGCAAAAAAAAAAAGACTCAGAGTAAGTTAAACCAAATATCAAAAAAGAGCTGTGGAAAAAAAAAATTAGGCAAGAGAGAGAAATTGGCCATCAGAGTAAATTCACCAACATATTCAGATGCCTAAACATCAGCAAAAAATTACAAGCCATATTAGGAAACAGGAAGACAAGGCCCAGCCAAAGGAACAAAGCAAATATCCTGAAAAGATACAGGATTTATGACAATTAAACAGTGATAATCACACAAGTCTCTTAAATCAATTCAAAGAATTTAAAGAAATAAAGGATATTTAGAAGACACAGGGTGAGGATTTCTTTGAAATCCTGCAAGAAAAAGTAAGAAAAATTCTTATGGGAAAGAAAGACACAATGGATGAGATTAAAAAATACATTAGAGGCACAAAAGAGCAGATCTGAATAGCTCAAAGACAGAATCAGTGATTTTGAAGGCAAAACATCTGAACTGGAAAAGACAAGAGAACAAAAAGAGAGAGAATGGGAAAAATGGAACAGAGTCTTAGGGAACTGAAAGACAACGTGAAACGTACAAACATTCACATTATCAGTGTCCCAGAAGGAGAAGAAAATGGAAAAGGGACAGAAAGAATATTTGACGAAATAATGACTGAAAACTTCCCAAACCTTATGAAAGACATAAATATAATATCCAAGATGGACAACATACCCCAAGCAAAAAAATTCTGAATAGAACTACGCTGAGACACCTACTATTCAGAATGACAAATGTCAAAGATTAAAAGATGATTCTGAAAGTTGAAAGAGAAAAGTAAAGAATCACATACAAGGGAAACTCGATAAGATTACGTGCCAACCTCTCATCAGAAACCATGTGGGTGAGAAGAAAGTGGTCTGATGTATTTAAGATACTGAAAGAGAAAAAATGCCAGCCAATGTTTTCCAGTAAACCAGAAGTATGATACCGATATTTATCTTGTATTTGTAACCTGAGGTTTACCAACTAAATGTAATTTTTACTTGTTTATTCTTCAACAGTAAAATAAAGGCACTACATTAAAATATTTTTGTTAAAAACAAAAAGCCAAGAATTTTGTATCTGGCAAAACTATCCTTCAAAAATGAGGGTGAGTTCAAAGTCTTTGCAGACAAACAAAAACTGATAGAATATGTTACCAAAAGACCATAATTACAAAAGATACTAAAGGGAGTGCTGCAGTCTGAAAGGAAAACACAAGGGCAAGAGAATTGGAGGAGAGTGTAGAAATTAATATTACTAGGAAGGGTAAACTAAACGGTAAGAAGACAGACAACAGAATGATATGACAACCAAATGATATGAGAGCCAAAGTACAAAATAGATGAAGTAATGCTTTTACACTAATAACATTGAATATTAATGGCTTGAACTCCCTAATCAAAAGACAGACTGATAGAAGAGAGTAAAAAAATATTGAGCCATCTATATGTTGTTAAAATTGAAAGGTTGGAAAAAGATATTCCATGCAAACAGTAACCAAAAGGGAGCTGGAGTAGTGATACTAATATCAGACAAATAGATTTCAACTGCAAAACTATTATAAGGGATGAAGAAGGTCATTATATATTAATGAAAGGGGCAACTCACCAAGAAGAAATAACTATACTAAATATTTATGCAACTAACCTGAGTGCCTCAAGATACATGAGGCACACACCAGCAAAACTGAAGGGAGAAACAGATGTCTCTACAATAATAGTTGGAGACTTCAAAACACCACTTTCAGTATTGGATAGAGCATCTAGACAGAGATTAAAGAAACAGAACTTAATAACATGATAAATGAACTAGAACTAAAAGACATCTATAGAGCAATACACCCCACCCCAAAGCAGCAGGATATACATTCTTTTCAAGGGCTCTTGGATCCTTCTCCAAGATAGACCATGGATTGGGTGACAAGTCTCAATAAATTTTTTAATAAGATTGAAATTATTCAAAACACTTTCTCTGATCATAACGGAATGGAGCTAGAAATCAATAATGGACAGAAAAAGTGAAAATTCATAAATATATGGAGATTAAACAACACACTCGTAAATTATCAGTGGGTCAAAGAAGAAATTGGAAGAGAATTCAGCAAATATCTTGAGATAAATGAAAATGAGAACACAACACATCAAAACTTATGGGACACTGCAAAGGCAGTGCTGAGAGGGAAATTTACAGCCCTCAATGCTTACATAAAAAAGAAGAAAGAGCTAAAATTGAAGATCTAACTGCACACCTGGAAGAACTAGAAAAAGAACAGAAAATGAATCCCAAACCAAAAAAAGGAAACAAATGGTAAAGATCAGAGCAGAAATAAATGAAATCAAGAAGAAGAAGAACAACAAAATAGAATTTAAAAAGCCAAGAGTTGGTTCTTTAGGAAGATCAACAAAATCAACATAACACTTAGCTACACAGAGGAAGAAAGAAAGAGAGAAGATAAAACAAATAAAATCAGAAATTAGAGGGGAGACATTACCACTGACCCTGCGGAAATAAGAAAGATCATAAGAGGGTACTAGGAACAACTTGTATGCCAAAAAACTAAACAGTGTAGGCAAAATGGACAAATTTCTAGAAACACATGAACCACCTACAATGACCCTAGAAGAAAAAGGAAGACCTCAACAAACCAATCACAAGTGAAGACATTGAAACAGTCATCAAAAAAACCTCCCAAAGATGAAAAGCCCGGGACCAGATGGCTTCACAGGTGAATTCTACCAATCTTTCAAAGACAATCTAACACCAATCTTGCTCAAGCTATTACAAAAAACTGAACAGGAAAAAATGCTACCAAACTCATTCTGTGAAGCCACCATCACCCTAATACCAAAACCAGATAAATATACTACAAAAAAAGAAAATTAGAGACCAATATCTATAATGAATATAGATGCAAAAATCCTCAACAAAATACTTGCGAACAGAATCCAAAAGCACATTAAAAGAATTATACACCACCATCAAGTGGGTTCTATCCCAGGTATGCAACGTTGGTTCAACACAAGAAAATCAATTAGTGAATTAAACCACATTGATAAATTGTAGAAGAAAAATCACACAATTCCTCTTGATTGACAAAATACATCATCCTTTCTTGATAATAACACTCCAAAAGATAGGAATAGAGGCAGCTTTCTCAATATGGTAAAGTGCATATATGAAAAACCTACAGCAAGCAGTGTACTAAATGGTTAAAGACAGAAAGCTTTTCCTCTGAGATCAGGAACAAGACAGAATGCCTACTGTCACCATTGTTATTCAATATTATGCTACAATTCTAGCTAGAGCAATTAGGCTAGATAAAGAAATAAAAGGACTTTGTCAAAAGGGTAAAAAGGTAGCCAACACAATAGGAGAAAATATTTGGCAATCACATATCCAATAAGGGTTTAATATCCATGATATACAAAGAGATCATACAACTCAACAATAAAAAGACAAACTACCTGATTAAAAAATGGGCAAAGCACTTGAAAAAACAATTGTCCAAATAAGAAATACAAATGATGAAGAAACACACGAAAAAATGTTCAGCATCACTAGTGATTAGGCAAATGCAAATCAAAACTACAATGAGATATTAGACTGGCCACTACTTAAAAATCAGAAAACTGTAAATGTTTGAGAGGATGTGGAGAGATAGGAACGTTTTTTCACTGTTGGTGGGAATGTAGAATGGTACAGCCACTGGGAAGGCCTTTTTGGCAGTTCCTAAGGAGGTGAATATACACTTGCCATGTGATCCGGCAATGCCATTACTAGGTATATACCCAGAAGAACTGAGAGCAGAGACATGAACAGACATCTGCACACTGATATTCATAGCGGCATTATTCACAATTGCCAAAAGCTGGAAATAACCCAGGTGTCCATCGACTGATGAACAGATAAACAAATTGTGGTGTATACACATGATGGAATATTATGCAGTGGAAAGAAGACATGAAGTTGTGAAGCATATGACAACATGGATGAACCTGGAAGACATTATGTTTAGTGAAGCAAGTCAGTCACAAAATGACAAATACTGTAAGATTGCACTATTCTGAACTAAATATATTGTATAAACTTATGGAGTTAATAATTAGAATATAGGTCACCAGAAAATAGAAGGAGGGTAGAGGATGGAAAGCTGATGGTTAATCCGTGCAGAATTGGTGAAAAAAAATAGTTGTTTGTAAATCTTTGGAAATGAATAGAAATGGTGAAAGAATATCATGGTGTTTGTAAATACCAGAGCTATTATATGGGTATGACAGCAGTTGAAAAGGAAAGTCTAAGGTCATGTATATAACTAGAAGGAAAGCTAAAAACTATAAAATGGGATGATAAAAGATAGTAAAACCTCATGTAAACATAAATATGGGTAATATTGCATATATAAGACTGTTTTTACAAAATATAAATACAAATATACTAGAGAGAAGAAAAAAGAATAGCAGCCATATAAAGCAGGGGAAGCATAAAGATTGAGATGTGATGAGTTTTGTTTTATTATTATTATTATTATTGGAATAATGAAAATACTCTAAGAATGACTAAAGACATGAATGCACAAATACGTGATAACACCAAATACCACTGATTGTACACTTCGGATGGATTTATGCTTTAATAATATGTATCAATAAAATTGATTTGTTAAAAAAAATAAAAAAGCATAGACCATAAATGAAACAACTAATAAATGTTACTTCATTAATTATCTGAAATGTAAAATTTCCTCAGAAAACAGAAATATAAAACTCCAAAACTAAACAGACAAGCCACAAGTTGGCAGAAGATATTCATAAACTATATAGCCAGCAAAGGATTAAGAAGAAGAATATATAAAGAATTCCCACAGAACAGCGAGAAAATACAAAGTAAGATTACAGTGAGATTATAGTGAATTTAAAATCCAACAAATTTGCAAAATTTTAAACTCTAGCCAAACCAAGTGATGAGGTAGTATGAAGCAATGAGAACTCCTACATTGCTGGTGGAAATGTAAACTAATACACCACTTTTTGGGAAAAAAAAATCTGTATTATCTTGTAATTTCAACATTTGCAATTTCACTTGAAGGAATATATCCAAAGAAGTTCTCAAATATAAACAAAATGTATACAAAAATGCTCATGAATTGGTAAATGCATAAAGTCATGTGATGGATTACAATACAACTGAGAAAATGAAAATATGGGTCAATATTGATAAGTAGAATTTCAAGTAAAAACAGAAGTTAGAGGAAAATACATTTAGTATGTTACCATTTATATAAATTTGAAAAGTATGCAAAAAAAATCTTTATCGTTTAGAGTTATATATACATGTAGTAAAAGCACAAAGAAGACATAGGAATAATGATGATAAATTCAGGTTGGAGGAATAATAGACAAGGTAATTGGGGAAGGGAACCCAATTTCCTAAACAGTGGTAAGTACACTATTCTTAGTATGTCTGGCATTTCATAACAAATTTTTTAAAAAACTATACATAAATAACTTTCTAACTTATATAAGCTTAAATTTAAAAAGCAGACATGTAGATTCTTCCTAAACAATTTTTTAACTGGCTAAAATATGAGGAAGGGACAGACTGCAGCCAGATCTTTTTATTTATTCAACCACCTTATATTAGTAAACGATTTTTCATCTCTGAATATAGTGCACCACCTAGTGTTCAAAAGCTCCAAACTACTATAAAATTCAAGGAACTCCGTCTGTGAACAGGTTTACTAGGAAATATAAATTATTTAATGCTGTGACACAGGTTTGACTTGATTAACTCAAAAGCACATAAAACTGACATTTCAAAAACTATTTTGATTTTTGAAGAAGTTGGTAATACTCTGTATTTCTTTTTAGTAAGTCCCTTTTTTTGTTGCTCATTTCAGTGGACTATCAGAATAACCTGCCTTTTTACCTTGATTTTCAATATATTTATTTTTTAAATAAGTAAACTTCTAATTTAAAGGAATTTAAAATGCTAAAATACACTTTCATAAGGAAACTTACCTTTGAATGTGTGATTGACAGGGTGTCTACCCATACACGCCAGCCACCCCACTCATATTTGACTGCATGGTAAAGTAGAATTCTGAATATGGCATATACCATTTCTGTTATCTTCTGCTCATCGGAATTCTTTGGATTAAAATAGCAGAGAGAAAGCATCCACTCTTGCCACACAGAGCACTGTAGCAAGCTCCTGAAAATTTAAGAGGGTAATGAATTACTGAGTAAGATGAAATGTTTGAAAAAATTCTAAAAAGTAAAGGTTTAAAACAAAATAAATCTTTACCTATGCATTTAAAACAATTAAAGAAAGTAGCACTGAAAATTCTAAACTTTATGGAACTTTATTTACATGCCCTTAATGAAACATATGAAAAATTCATTTCACAGTTTTTATAAAGCAATTTTTCTTAGACAAAATGGGCTCATATAAAGGTATATTTGAATAATACAAATAAATGCTTTCTGATCCTGCTTACCTCCTGTTTTCTCTACTGTTATTAAAAAGTTTAATCATGTCAGAAAGAAAGGCTCTGCGAACATCCATGCTCTCTGGACACTGGAGAGAATTTCGAAGTAGGATTGCAATTACTTTCAGTATCTCTGCAAGACAGTTCATAAATAAGTAAAACCACAACAAAAAATTCATAATGGAAGGCCATCAGCATATTGCAATTTCTATAGTTTCCCTGACATAAAGTCTACTGAAAACACTCTAGTATTATTTTTAAAATCATTTATTTATAAAAAAAGAATAACAATACATTCTTTAGAAATTTATAAGCAAGAGATTTATTTATTCCATGACTTGAATGTACAAAGTGAAGCTGAATTTTAAAAGGTTAAAATAAAGCAAGTTATATTTCATGGTAAAACTCCTGACACTTCTCCATAATCTCTGTCAAATAATAAAGTTGATCTAAAAATTACTGCAATCAAAAGCTCAGAAAAAGAGAATAATTTCTCAACTCCTTTAACAGAATTTATAATATGCACATAGATTTTCATTTATCACAGTGAGTTTTAAAAGTTGCCATGAATTTCTTCTGTAATTTATACAGTAAAATTAGAGGCAAAAATCCCAAAGGAAATTAAAAACATATTCAACCCCCACCAACTGCAAACAGAACTGCTACTGTAGTGGTTTTAATATAAAGTTAACTAAATTTCCACGATTTAGCTTTAAAAAAAAAAAAAAACTTTAAATAAATACCATAACCCTGAACTTAGAACTCAATAATATATCAAATTTTCAATCAATTGAAAATTTAGGAATTCTAAACCAGTTGCTGCCAAGCATTTTGATGATTCTGAAGTAATAAATGTAGTTTTCATAAATAGCAAATATGAAGATACTTCATCAAAAACTTGGTATTTGGGGAGCAATTTCTGAATTCTTCTAATGACAAATTCAAAATTTCTCTGGCTGAAAATTGATTATAATGGTGATCATAATTATAATCTTGATGATGATGATGATAACAATAATTAAAAATAGCCACAAACTTTTGAAGTAGCATGAGGCACTGTTTTAAGAAAATACACCCTATATCCTGCATGTGACTTTACTGTGACCTAAAACTTCTTTGAAAACAAAATGAAAAAAAGTAAGACACTGGGGAATAAATGGAAGAAAATGTCACTGTACATACAGGACAACAGATATTACAGTGATGAAAGGCAAAATGTAAAAAAAAAATTAATATTTTTCATTATTTTTAATATCCCAATTTTTAAATTTTATTTTTTAGTTTTCTTTAAATTTTTATGTATTTTATTTCTTATATTTAAGCCTACCATTAGTATTTCATTTTCCTATTAATTGTATTTGACTATTTTATTGGCTTCATTTTTGAAGAAGCTTTGGATCAGAGAAGGGTTACAACTGGGGCAGAGGAGGATCATTGTAGTGGAGTGTTAGTGATGGGGGCTACATGGGAGGAAGTTCACCTGGACATATAAGGCATATAAATGTGTTCAAATGTTCACATAGCATTGTCACAACGGGTGGAGATTCACACAATAACCGAGAGAATAATGAATTCCCATCATGGAGAGCTCTGTCACATTCTCTAAGGGAGCAGCAACTGTCCCCCAAATGCAGGGGCATTGATTGGCAAAGGAGGATGGTCCATTGGTGGGCCCTTGACATTGACGACTATGCTTGTGAGACTTTGCTCTTGAAATTGAAACTTAGCCTAGTGTTCTGGGGTGCCTAAGAGTTGCCCCTGAGAGCCAACTTGTTGCTCAAATGTGGCCTCTCTCTAACCCAAACTCGGTATATAAATACATTACCTTCCCCTCAGTGTGGGACATGACTCCCAGGGATGAGCCTCCCTGGCACCGAGGAATTACTACCAAACACCAACTAGCAATGCAACTGGAAAAAGACCTCAAATAAAAGGGGGAGAAAGTAAAGACAAATGAGTTTATATGGCTAAGAGACTTCAAAGTGAGTCGGAAGGTCATCCCAGAGGTAACACTTATGCTCATCTCAGCAGGATCTCATAGGCTGCCAAAGTGTATACTATCTCAAAAAGTAGGGCATCTGAGGGCTCTGGAGACACCCAGGTCCTATGGTCAGGGCAGATAGCTCTGGAGTTTGGTGTCTTGCCAGGGGGCCCTACTTTGGAGTTTGTGCTCCTGAGAGTGACAGAGTTGAACTCAGTTATGGCTTCCTACCACATGGCTCATCTGCCCCTTCTATTTGAACTTATACTTGGTGCTGGAGTTGGTAGGTGTACGCCCAAGAGACTTGAATCTTTGGGCTGTCCATTTGCCAGCTGGGCCCTAAGCCTCAGCAGAGTTGCAACACCTACTCTCCAGTTCATTGGGCTCACCCAAGACAACTAACAAGGAGGTGAGAATTGACAACCACCATACCAAGGAAACAAGAGAGCCTACAACTGCAAGCAAGAGACTACCATTCATTGGCTGTATGGGATCGAAGCCCCCTCTCAATTAGAGGTGGAGTGGACATCACCATCCCAGAACCCTCAGAATTGGGGAATGAACTATGAACTAGAGTGGACTTACTGGTATTCTAAAATAGACTTGTGATTCTAGCAATGGAAGAAATTACAGCATTGATGTGGAGGCAGTGGCCACTGGAGGCTCTGGGGGAAGGGGAGGGAAAGACAGGTGTAATGCAGGAGCTTTTTCGGGACTAGGGAATCATCCTGAATGGCACTGCAATGACAGATATATGCCATTATATATCTTCCCATACATAGCCTGCAGAATTGTGTGGGAAAGAGTGTAAACTACAATGTGAACTATGGTCCATGCTCAGCGGCAATGTCCCAGGGTGCATTTATCAATTGCAATGAATGTGCCACACTAATGAAGGATATTGTTTGTGGGGAGCGGGGCATATGGGAATCCCTATATTTTTTTGCATAACATTTTGTAATCTAAGTATCTTTAAAAAAATATTTATTTAAAAAAGAAAATACCGATATTAATTCATTTAATCCTTATACAATGATAGGTAGATACTATTATTATTCCCAATTTAGAGATAAGAAAACTAATACAGACAGAAATTAAGTAGTTTACCCAAAGCTATATAACTAGTAAGTCAGGATTCCAACACAGGTAGCCTATACCTTTAATCATCATACAAAACTGACTTCCTTTTCTAAGCCAGTAAATAGATAAATAATGCATTTGAAAATTTTACTTTAGTAAGTCATTTTCCCTATAGCTATATAAAATACATGCCTATATAAACACACACACACACATATATATATACATGTATATATGTCACATCTCTCTAAATATTGAGGAAACTTAAACTTCAGAACCATGTGTTTTTAAAACTAGCACCAAAATTGAAACACACCCAAACACACCATATATGATCTAAAAAAAAAGATGAAAAATTTGTACTTTGTACAAATGCTTAAGAATTCTAAATATCCAAAGAAAGGAGTATTAAACAAAACTATGTTCTTAAACATTGAAGGAAACAGATTTTTTTTTTTTATTCCAAATTTGGTTTTCTTATATTGATAGTAATTTAAGATAAAAGCTACCTCCATAACACATGTAATTTAGTCTGACATCATAAGTACTGCAATCAGAGCTTTCTTGAATCTGAACATATATTAAATCAAGGTCTTCTGCATATAATTCTTCAAAACCATTACATTTCCATATAACCTAAGGTCAATTTGAATTTATATTCAACATAAAACACACAAAAAAACTAATATTATATCATCACCCTCAATGAAAAACTCATTGAACAATTCATTTTTCAACAATATCAACTTTAGGTTTTACTTTAAAAAAAAAAAAAAAAAAGACAGGTTTTAGAAAGTATAAAAAAATACATACGAGGATTTTGTATCTTTACTGAAGAATCAGGATCTGGATGCTGTTTATGTATCACCTGAGTACAAATCTGTTCTATTAAAATCTATAGAAGACAATAGATTGTATTGGCATAATCACTTTATTAGCATCAACAATAAGAAACTTTAAGTACAACACTCATCAAAAATTAGTATATGGGCCAATGTTATACTAAATATCTTTGACATGATATAAAATAAATAACTACAACATTATAACTCAATTTTTACTAAATTGTAATGTGAGACCTCAAATTATCAATACAATGCAAGAAATACTTAAACAAGGATTTCCACACTATTTAATAATTCATAGATTAATAGATTTGTAAAAATGCAGCCTCATCTAACTTATATATTAATTTCAAAATTGTACATTACAAATTTAAGTGACCTTATTTCATACAGACACCATTAGTTTTCAATTACACATACACTTTCATAAAATTTTAAAAATTTAAAAAATAAAAACCTTCTAAGAAATTAGTAGGATTAAACTGTAACTATGACTCTTACCTCAAACAGGACATTATATGTGGTCATTGTGATTAAATTTGTATGAAGCATGAGTCTTTCAGCTAGTAATGAAAACAATCCATGCCCAAGCATAACTTCAGCTTTTCTCCTGCAATTACAACAAATGAAATCATTAAATACAGATTTTTTTTTACTGTACACTATTTAGTGTGAACTTGCATCAAAGACACTCAAAAAAAGGTTTTTACATACCATCAAATTCAAGCTCAATAATTCTCCCCTATTTTCTTCCATCTAGAATCCTTAAGGCTACAAAATCTTTAGGCAGAGAAATACTAGCTATAATATAAGCACAACCAAAGTTAAAAAATAAAAAATAAATTAAAAATCACAGGATTGGCCAGGTGTCAGCACAGAAAAAAAAAAATCTTCACCAAAATCTTCAGAGCAATTATTTATTTAATTAATGGATACTATCCTCCAGCACTAAGCTCAGGCTCTACTGGGGATAATAATCTAAAGTACAAGTAAAGTAGTTAAGTAGAAAAGCAACATGGTAGAAAAGGTAGAAGAAATTTAAGAGAATTTAAGAGAATAAAAATATGAAGATATATATACCAAAATTAACCTTCCAAACATAAATTTAGAAACTGAAGAATCACAAACTATAATCCTACTCCTCAGGTCAGCAAACTTTTTTCTGCAAAGGTCTGAATAGTAAATATTTTAGGTTTTGTGGACCAATAACTCTGGTGCAACTCAACTCTGCCAATGTATCATGAAAGTAACCACAGACAATACATGTAAACTAATATGGTTGTATTCCAATAAAACTTTATTTACAAAAAACAGGGAGCCCACTAGATTCAACCTGAGGACTGTAGTTCACCAAAACCCATTCTATCCTCAAAAATGTTTAATTTTTATTAAAAAACTTCTACTACTACAAGGAACAATAATAGATAGGATATGAGTGTCTACATTCAGGTGAAAAAAAAAAAAAAAGGATATGTTAATTATGCATACAACAGAGTACAAGTGTAGTAAACATCCAGTTCAATGTGTCAGCTTAATAACACAGGTAAAACAAATAATACCAAGTTACCTGGGATGAAGCCTCCACAGTTTTAATATCTAGAACTCAGTTTATCCAAACTTATCTCATAATGAACACAAAATAATTTAACTAATTTTCATATTAAAAAAATATATACTCCTGTTCACACTTGATTTTAAAAACATGAAATTATGGCATTAAATTTATAGAGAATTATATGAATAAAAATAAAGGTAAGATAGAAAGACAAGAGGAACCACCAAATACAAATGCTATTCCAAAGATTTATAAATAAATAAGTAACATACAACAGTCTATTTTAGATTTCATGCATACTCACTTTGGGACCAGGTGTTTTAAAAAATAGCCCATTGCCTTGAGAGCTTGTACTCTGATTCCTTCACTTTTGGATGCCAGAAGTTTGTAGATAACTCTGAATGAGTAAAAATTAAAAAGAAACTATTCTGATTATATTTTTAAAAGCAAAGATTTAAGTTATATACTTTCTTCAAGTATTATAAACCTAGTTTCAAAGAAGTTATGGATGAACTTAATACCCATCTCTGAAATACGAAGACCAGCTAATAACACACTAGCATAGTTCCTTTTAGAGAAGATGAGAAACAAGAACAAATCAGAAGTGTTCATGTTTTTAAAACTTCAAAAAATATGTGAAATATGTGAAATAAGCCATATTCTTTCAATCGATTAATTTATCAATTCAGGACATAAAGTTTGAAATTTATGAAATAGAGTAATATTTTCCAAGCACAAATATATAAAAACATACAGCATTAAAGCTGGCTTTGAAATGCTCTTTTGTGGGGGTAGGGAGGGATGTGCTGCAGGCGTATGAAAGCCTTTTGGAGGTTATCAACATTTTAAAAAGAAAGCCAATATACACAAAATCTCTGTTTAATGATAGTGTATATCTAAATTTGTAAATAATTATCACAATGAAAGTAAGGCAACAGGCTGGTAATAAATGATAATAAGAAGTAATTACAAAAGTACAAAGATTTAAAGACAAATGAAAATTTAACAATAAATTTCACATTCAATTCTCAAAAATTAGTGATTTAATTTAAAATAAAATCTGAAGACCTTCAGCCATAGACCACTGATTTGAGAATAACAAGAGTGTACTCAAAGTTAAATTCAATTGATTCATTGTAGCATTTTCTTCCTCATAAAAATTCGATTCCTTTTAAAATATAAATTAAAAGCATCAAGGTCCATAATACATTGTAAAGTCATAAAATGAGATATCTGAAATTCGTTTTTAGTTCAAATCTTAGTACCAAAATTATAATAATCATTCGGGCAGCAATAATATGTTGTTAACTTCCTTTTTCCTCACTGATATAATAAATAAAATAAAAACAAAATTAATGGTTGATTTAAAAAAATTAATGTAAACATAATACTGGTTTAAAATTACAACACTCTAAAGACATTTTAACATATCAAAACTGATGTTTGACTAACAAATATCTTTGTATAAATTTTCAAAGATTTCATCAAAAGAGATACACCAGATACTATTGTCTAAATATTTTCAAATAATGTTTTATTAGCATTGAGGATGAAGAAAAGAAGAGTCTAAAAGGACTTGACTTGCAACTATAAACCTAATATTTATCATACAATATTTTTAAATGCTTAACAATTCTAACTAAGTAGAATCCAGTTAGTTTATTTTATCTGGTAAACATAAGCAATAAATTTTGTAAAAGTTAAATGGGCATATTTTACTTTTGACCAAAGTTTGTTGCTATTTAACCCAAAAAATACTTCCCACATAGGAGAGGTAAAAACCCTCTAGCTCTTTAAATGACATATATTTGTTCCCTAATTATAAAAAAAATTATAAATACTGTCCATTTCTCTATTGGGAAACAGAGAAGTATTACAGAGATTACCTAAATAATCCATTAAAAAAACTGCTAAAATTGAGAATATTTTCATGGAATCCATTTTATGTTGATCACAATGTAAATAAAGATATATGGAGGGAAAGGGATGTGGCTCAAGCACCTGGGCTCCCATCTACAATATAAGAGGTCCAGGGTTTGATTCCTGGGGCCTCCTGGTGAAAGGCAGGCTTGCCCACATGGCAAGCTGGCCCAAGCGGAGAGCTGCCTGAGCAGAGTGCTGGCTCGCAAAGGAGTGCTGGCCCACACGGAGAACTGGCACAGCAACATGAAGCAACAAAAAGAGACACAGAAGAAAGACAATAAAAGACGCAGGAGACCAGGGAGCTACGGTGGCACAAGAGATTGAACACCTCTCTCCCACTCTGGAAGGTCCCAGAATCGTTTCCCAGGGTTGCCTAAAGAGAAGACCAGCAGACACAGAAGAACACATAGAGTGCGGACAACGAGCACAAAACAACAAAGGGGGGAAAATAAATAAATAAATATTAAAAAAAAAAAAAAAAAAAGAAAGAAATATGTAAGGATATTCCTGATATATCCATCTTTTCTAATTAGAACACAAGATGGTATATGCACTATGGCATTTTCAATGAAGAAAATTTAATTTCGGTAACAAAACACCCAAAGGAACAATCTGATTAACAACAGATTATTTCCATATGGTAACAGATACTAAAAGTTATGATACAAGCTCATAAAATTAGACTCCAAAAATTTAAAATTCACAAAAAGTTAAGCCAGTAATATAATGTGATTGACAGTGTCAGAAAACATCTTCAATTGTGAGGAAGGATACATTCTCTGAGACAGTTAAGCTCAAGATAATGTTTAAATTATTTGATTGATAGAGAAAAATTATATTTAACAAATTAATGTTAAAAATGGTGTCATTCTGTGAAAAGTAAACTGTCACTCATAATTTGGAAAAGTTTCTGACCACTACAATGTGATTTGGTATTACTATATATATCTTACGCCAGTGAAGACTATCCTCCCTCCAATTTTCTCAGTTTGAACAAAATAAACCCTTGTTTATACAGTACCACATTTGACTTTCAATTTATATGAAAGCTTCACAAAAATCACCTCTCTTCTTTTCATGTTGGCCTTTACAATGTAAAGTATTCCAGCATATGTGTACTGGAGTGCCAAAAAAGAGAGGAATGGGACAGGGTATGCAACTTCACCTGATGTCTCTTGTCAGCAAGCTGATGCAACAAGAGACACAAGAAGAAAAACATAATGAGAGGAACAACAAAGCAGGGAACAGAAGTGGCTCAAGTGATTAGATGCCTCCCTCCCATATTGGAAGTCCCAGGTTCAGTTCTCAGTGCCTCCAAAAGGAACAAGGAAGACGAAGAGACATAGCAGGTGCAAACAATGAGGAGGTGGGGAGAAATAGATTAATAAAATAAATCTTTTTTTAAAAAATCCCAGTAGCATTTCTTGTAGTATTTGACAAAACAACTCTGAAATCCACATGGAGAGGCAAATAGCCAAAACAATGTTGAAAAAGAACAAAGTTGGAGGAATCACACTACCTGACTTCAAGGCTTATTACGGGGTTTGGTGTCAAAATAGAAAACTAAATCAATGGAACAAAGAGACAGTCCAGATATAGAACCACATATATATGATCAGTTACTATTTGACTATGGTGAGAAGGTAGAGAAAGAATTAACTTTCCAACAAAATGTGCTGGAACAATTGAATATCATTTGCAAAAAAAAAAAAAAATTATCCTTGATCCATAACTTACATCGCATACAAAAATTAATTAAAAGTATAGACTTAAATGTCAAACCCAAAACTACAAAAATTCTAGAAGTAAACAAAAGAGAAAATATTTGTGAACTCATCTTAGATAAAACTTTCTTAGATATGACATCAAGAGCATGATCCACAGAGGAAAACTGGACAACTGAAATGAAAATTAAGAACTTCTACTCTCTGAAAGGGAGAATACACGTGCAAATTACAAACTGGATAAAAGACTTGTATCCAGAATATATAAAGAAATCTTAAAACAATAATAATAATAAAAAAAAAAAAATCACCGTTTTAAAAATGGGCAACGATTGGAACATTTCACCAAAGAAACCGATGACAAACAAGTACAATAAAAGATGCTCAACATAATTAGTCATTAGAAAAATGCAAATTAAACAAAAATGAGATACCACTACACACTATTAGAATGGATAAAATTAAAGACTGACCACAGTAAGTGTTGGCGCAGATGTGGGAAAAATGGAAATATCATATTCAACTGGTGGGAATGTATAATGGAACAATCAATTTGGAAAAGTTTGGCAGTTTCCTAAAAAGTTATATATATGTATATATACCTACCATATGATCAAGCCATTCTACTCCTACATGTATATACAAGAGAAATAAACGCATATGTCCATACAAAGACTTGTGAGTAAATGCTCACAGCAAGCTTTATTTATAATAACCAAAAACTTAAAACAAATATCTATAAATAATAGTTTATGCTATGTGTATATATATATATATGAAATACTATTCAGCAATACAGAGGAATGAACTATTGATATATGCAACAGGGATGAGTCTCAAAACAATTTATGTTGATGAAAAAAGCCAGACAGATAATCATGTATACTGTATGATTCCATTTATATAAAAGTCTAGAAAATCCAAATTAACCTTTAGTAACAATAAACAGATCCAGGCCTGCCTGAGGATTGTTAAGAGGGAGGGATCACAAGGGGCCATGAAGAAACTTTTGGCAGTGACAGATATGTCAATCTCTTGATTGTAGTAATGGCTTCACAAGTTTAGGTATGTGTCAAAAACATTTAGAAGTTTTTAAACATGTGCAATTTATTGTATGTCAATTATTCCACATCAAAGCTATTAAAAATAAAAATGATACTGAAAAAATTTAGTGACACTACACTGAGTCAAATGATTTCTAGCATTATCTAGTATAGCAACATTTTCTGTAAAGCACCCAGCAGAAAATATTCTAGGTTTTCTGGGCCATATCGTCTCTGCCACAATTACTTGACTTTGTCATTAGAGCAAGAAAACAGAAACAGACGATGCATAAAAGAAAGAGGGTGGCTGTGTCTCAATAAAACTTTATTAGTAAAAAGCAGATACCTGTGGAAGAGTAAGTGAAAGAAGGTAACAGAAGAAATAGAAAGAAATATGATTAAAGGCAATAGTGGAAGGACAACAATTATCAGGAAGAAGAAGGACTTACCATCTACTACCGCAAGTTATTAAAGAAGAATGGGTTTTAAAACACACCTTTGTAGATGCTGCGGAAAGAAGATGGAAGCTGAGAAAATTCATTCCTAATAGCCTTAAAGATGTACAATATGAGGCTGCCTGAAACTGACAGTAACAGAAAAGAGTAGCAAAAATTTGGAATGTTATCTGAAGGAATAAATAAAAGGAATGTCTAGCAATGCTAAAAGTATAGCTGACTTTTAAAATCATGAATTTATAATGGTATCAGTACACACAGTTTTAAGATTTTTTTCCCCAGTAACCAAGGTTTAGAAGCTGAGGGGGTACCTACACAGACTGAACTACGGTTGGAATTCCAAAGAGCAGATATAAAAGGATAAGGACAGAAGAGAATTTTCATTAAAAACTAGTTCCAGCAATCAACCAAGCTAAGAAAAAAGTAAAAAATAACAGAAGAAGGATGACAGACTGGGATAAAAATAGCAAGATCAAGTGACAAAAGGTCTCCTAGAGATTGAAGAACACTGCAAAGGGCAATATTAGAAAAATTGAAGGAGATAGATGCGATGGTGAGAGGGTAAGGCACTACAGTTTAAGATTCCCTGTGATGAAAAGACCTCAGTTTTTCAAATAGGAATGGATAAATTAAATAGAATGAACATAGAGATCACGGAAGTTAAGGAATTAAAGAATTGCATGATGTGGATGTTAAAATGCGTGTACCACATAGACAACAAAGTTATTCAAACCTTGAGAAAGAGATAGAGCTGTGAACCAACAGCTCACACACTAAGACTAAAGATATAAAGTACAGACTTTCATTGCTGAGAATTTCAATAGAATACTACTCCTTTAATATTTAAATGTCTTTGCAACTATTTTTAAAATCTATACTAATTCACAGAATACACTGGCATACTCATGCAAATACCAAGAAAATAAGGAATTAAAATCTGATACTTTGCACACACAAAAAAACCTGCTACATGGTAACTAAACCTTTGAACTTTTTCTGAATTCAGTTAATAGATGTGAAATGTGTACACAAGAACCAAATTAATGACTGTTTTGTGTTAATATGCCTATTGTGAATAAAAAGGGCTGACCCTTATAAAAGGAATAACTTCAAAATTAGTCAGTTTATTAATATCTATTCTTTGCAAATCCCCCCAAAAATAAAGATTATATTATATTATATTATATTATATTATATTATATTATATTATAT
>JAKSZT010054458.1:25557493-25616950 GCA_026826555.1 Tolypeutes matacus
ATATTATATTATATTATATTATATTATATTATATTATATTATATTATGTGTATATATATACACATATATAAAGACTAAGTCTGGAAAATCTTATTGATAAAACAACAGTCATAGGGACCATGAACAAAGATTGGAGATTTACAGATGCTGGGTTGACATAATCTTTCTTTTTTCACTGAAATCTTGTAAAAGTATTCTTAGATTGGAAGAAAAAACATTCCTGCCAAATATATATTAAAATATATTTTAATAAATTTTAAAACCGTGAGTACTCAAAACAAACAGCATGAAAAAGTAGCAAATTAAAGCCATTAATGAGGAACCACTAGGTGGCTAAAGATTTTTCCTATTATTCAAGAGCCACCCCATAAGACATTTGGCATCATTCTGCTTTAAAGTGTGTGGGTCATACACATATAATTCCTTCACAAGTTCTAATCTACAATTCAGGACTTTCTTTTCTTTCTTTACTTTCTTTTTGTGACTGTTGCTGTTTCATCACGAATTAGGCAAGGTACATGATTTATTTCCAAGTAACAACTATTAGTAGTCCAATAAAGAGGGAAAATAAAGAGAAATTTCTTTAGTGGCAAAACTGTAAATAAATTACTTTACCCCATAAGTATAATATAGAAAGTTCTTTTCTTTCTTCTAAAGTACAGAGGTACTGAAAGGTACCAATTAGGTACCTCGATTTGTAATCGAGGATTAATGTGGGAAATTTATTATAACTAGATCATTAAATTCATTACTCTAAACAAACATGCAACAAAGCAACTGTTAAACTTTTTTGGCCCAAAAAACTTTCCATCAAGCAAACACTCTAAAACAGTCCCTAGATGTAAATCAAAAGTATTCTGTTTTTGTTATTGTTGACTGGGGATTGGAGGCTAGGGGAAGTGATATTTTAAGGGGAGTATAGAGATCTTCCCTTAGATCACAATTGAATACTATTGTACTACCATTCTAGAACCCAAAGATAACTCCACTGAAGAAGTTATACCTTACAAATAGCTCTACCATAGCACTCACCACACAACTTACTGGAATGATTTGTTTACCTCTCTCTACAAATTAAATTAAATAGGCTCTATAATTAAACATTCATTAAAAAAACATAACATGAAATAAATAGGTCACAGGTCTTAATTCATCTCCAGATATAAACTCATTTCATAGTTTAAGGTCAAATAATACTTTTCATATATAAGAAATCTTTCTATAGTTTCAAACTAATATCTCATATTAAATATATTAAAGCTCTTGATATAGTAAACTCTTACCGTAACCCATTCCTTTGGTCAAAAGCAGGAATCATAGAGTTAGGATGTTCTGACATTAATGCAACAAGCAGTTGTAGGACATCCATTAGATTATCATCCTAAAAGCATTTTAGAAATTTAAAATTTTTAAAAAAGGAAGGGAAGAAACAACATATTTGAAGGCTTAATGTCTTGGAAACAGCCGAAATTTCAACTTTACAAAAAAAATGAGACATATGCAATAAATATTTGTTCATAATAAATTGTGTTCCATATATACACATTCATCTGCATAATAATTCAAAATACACATCATCTAAATAATTTCTTACTCTAAATACTCAATTTCTTAATCAAAGAAATAAAATCCCTCTTAAAACATATCCTACAGAAACAGTAGTTCTGACAAAACAGGCTTTGTTTTGAAAAAATAGTAAGATTTATGCATCACGAAATTAGGAAAAAGCTAGGTTCTTTTTTAATATAGCAAGACTTATTAGAACCTTTAATATGCTAATGTATGTTGTGAATCCAGTGGTAGTGATGGTGGACAATATTTTATGTATCATTTCCTAAACTTATTTAACCTGGTACACTTTATTCATTGAGCCACTCAAGAAAATGTTTCCAAATTAATACTTTTTGAAAAGTAACAACATAGTTCTCATATATTATCTGTTATCCAAATTAAAGATATAGATAATAAGTGTTTATGGAATCACAAAACACTATATACGGTATAATTTGATAACACAGAACATCAACACAGGTGCACATATGAGTTATAGATCCAAAAAAACCTTCAAGATAATCCTTCACAGCCTTTCTTGAATATTCAAATATATGGGTATTATCAGGGCCAACTTTGGTAATAATGACCCAAAGAGAAAAGAGAAGCACCTATCAAGGGATAGTTATCACTATTGCCCTTGTTTCTCCTTCACTACTTTTGTATTTTTCTATGGAAGCTAGATGAATGCCTACATTTCAATAAGCTAAGTAGATGGTCTTTGGAAAAGCAGAATTTTGGAGGACCTGAAAGATTTCTGAATTAAAAGAATCTCAGACCAGCCTGGAGAGCTCTGCCACATTCTCCAAGGGAGCAGCAACAGTCCCCCGAGTGCAGGGGCAGTGTCTGGCAAAAGAGGATGGTCCACTGATGTGTTCTTGTTATTGATGACTAGCCTTATGAGTCTTTGCTCTTGTAATTGAAACTTAGCCTACTGTTATGGGGTGCCTAAGGGTTGCCACCTGAGAGCCTCCTTGTTGCTCAAATGTGGCCTCTCTCTTAGCCAAACTCAGCATATGAATGCATTACCTTCCCCCCAGCACGGGATATGACTCTCAGGGATGAGCCTCCCTGGCAACGAGGGATTAATATAGTGCCAACTGGCAACACAACTGGAAAAAGACCTTGAATAAAAGGGGGAAAAGGTAAAGACAAATGAGTTCATGTGGCTATGAGATTTCAAAGAGAGTCAGGAGGTCATCCCAGAGGTAACGCTTACGCACACCTCAGTAGGATCTCACAGAATACCAAAGTGGATATCACCCCACACAGAGGGGCTCCTAAGGGCTCTGGAGACACCCAGGTCCTATATAAGGGGGGAGAGCCCCAGAGATTGATGCCTTATCAGTGGGCTCTACTTTGGAATCTGTGCTCCTGAGAGTGACAGAGTTAGACTCAAATAAGTCCTCCCTGCACATGGTCCATCAGTCCCTTCTATTCAAACTATATGTGATGCTGGAGTTTATAGGTGTACTTCCAGAGACTGGAGCCTCTGGCCTGCCCATGTGCCAGGTGTGCCTGGAATCTCGGTGGAGCTGCAACTCCTACTCTACAGCTCAATGGACTCACCCAAGTCACCTGGTGAGGAGACGATGAGGGACAACGGCCATCCCAGGAAATGGAGAGAGCCTGCAGCTGCAGGCAGGATAATCCCATCCACCGTATCCATGGGATATAAGTCCCCTCTCACTTGGGGGTGGAGTGGACATCACCATCCCAGACTCCTCAGGATTGGGGGAAGAGCTATGGACTAGAGTGGACTTAATGGTATTCTGTTGTAGACATATTGTGATTCAAGCAACGGAAGAAATTATAACAGTGAGGTGGAGCCAGTGGCCACTGGATACCTTTGGGGCAGGGAAGGGAAAAGCAGTTGTAATACAGGGGCTTTTTCAGGACTTGGGAATTATCCTGAGTGACATTAAAATGACAGATATAGGGCATTTTACATCAGCATATACCATGCAGAACTGTGTGGCCTACAATGTGAACTATGGTCCATGCTTAGTGGCAAAGCCGCAGGATGTGTATATCCATTGCAGGTGATGTGCCACACTAATGAAAGATGTTTATGTGGGATGTTATTGGAGGTGTGGGAGGTGGGGAACATGGGAATCCCTGTAATTTTTGTGTAACATTTATGTAATCTAAGCATCTTTTAAAATATATATATATATATATATAAATAACATTTATGTAAGCAAATGCACATATATGCATATATATTTATATATCATTTTACAAATATTGGTTTGTATTGTGAAAAATTTGATTTTTACCCACAATTAAGAAAAATTAAATAAATAAATAAATAAATGAGCAAATAAATAAATAAATAAATAAATAAATAAGAATCTCAGGGAAAAGAGAGGATCACTGTGATTTTCAGTTTATCTCTTATGATGGACTTCTGTTCTTTAGGGTTAATAAAAAACAAAATCACAGATGACAACTCCTAGGAAATTAAATTGAAAAATCTTTAAATTTACAAGTCAGAAAATTTTTTAAAAATAAAGAATACCTTAACTCAAGAAGGAAAAAAATCATTATCATTAATGTTGGAGTCAAATATGATCCAATCAAGAAATTTAATCCATTCTTTTCTGTCCTAATTAATAGATATGTCCCAACATAATCTCTCATTAATTAATGATTAAATAAGGCACTATTCCATAATGAGGTATGCATTATAATATAGGAATATAACTTATCATGTAAAATGTTGTGCCTTATATGAAATTCCATTAATTCTCTGATTTTACTTCTTTATAACTTATTTAATCATATTATTCTGGCATATATTACCTTTCACTAGTGCTAAAACTAGGGGGAATAAAAAACCCAGACATTCTAACCTTTCAAATGTTCATTCTCCTGTTCAATTGCCTAATTTTAAATCCTACTAAAGTGAATTAACAAAATGAAAAAAAAAAAAAAACATGTTTAAGATAATCAAGGAAAGAAATGGTGAACCGTGAATTTTATACCCAGAGAAAACTGACTTTCCAGTCTAAAAGACACTGACATCCAAGGCAACATTTAAGACCTCAGGACATATTCTTTCCAAGATCCCTTCCAGAGAAATGAACCTACTTCAGACAACAGAATGCCTAGAAAGATATCAAGTACAGACGGTAAGATATAAATGTGCAGCTGCTTTGCTCAACTAAGACTAAATGAGGGTTCTACGAGAAAGGAAGTGATTGTTTTATAATAATTCATTAAGTTGTTTAAAGTCCTTTTCTAAATAGGTGCTTTACTGTTCAGAAAAAATATTTAATAAATAATGACTTGTACATAAAAAAAAAAAAGTGAATTAACAATATTTGAACATGCAAGATCAATGGGAAGATTTTATTCTGAATTTTTAAATCTAATCATTTTTAACCATTTTCATAATTTTTTTTTCATTTGTTACTTTGGTTCCTTGAAATACACTGCAAGTATGCTTTGGTGCACTGTATTATTAATTTATTGAGGTCTAATTTTAACACTTTTAAAAGCCTTTCAAGATTATTCTCAATGCAGAGCCATCTTAAGGTAAATAAAGGATATTTAAATGAAAGTTGCTAGGATTTAATTTCTAAGTAGCCACATTTACTCCACATCACAGTTATATCATTAGTGAAGATTACTTTAATTTTTTAATTTTGAAACAAAGTTCATAAGTACAGCTTCAAAAAATAATATCCCAAAATATAAATTCAAATGTTACCTCATGCATAGTGAGTAGATAATTAAGAATGGCTTGCAATTCATCCTCCTTTACTCCAGAATCCTTTAAAAACATAACGCAAGTATCTTATGCACATAAAAAAACTTTTTTAAAAAGTAAAATTATATACATAGATTTGTCAAATTGGTCAGTGACTATAAATACGAAAAGATAACATAACACATAGAAATACAGATTTAAAATTAAAATGTGGGGAAACACTGAAGATATAAATTACAAAAGACTGTGTAGAAAAAAAAAAAAAAGACTGTGTAGTAGTTAGAGAAATAGGACATCAATATCTCAGTTTTGGCACCTTAGATATAAGATGATACACTTACCCAGTGAAGCTATAGAATTCTGAAGAAGGCAACAATAATTAATAGTTATAAGTGAACCCAGTATGAAAATTTCAACCTACTCTAATAATTTATTAACCATGGAAAAATATCTGAAAACAATCTCAAAAAAGAAGAAGAATAAAGAGAATTGGGAAACAGAAGTAAAAAATAAATACACACTGAGGACACAGAAACAGACAATTCAAAGCAAAAATTGCTTCATAAATAGGAATAAGGTGTCTGATTCTGAAAGGTATACTAAAAAGGTAGGTTCACTTGCCATAATATTATGTGACAGCTATGAAAATATTATGTTGTAAAGAATATGAAATAAAACAATATAGGAAAATGCTGAATAAAGTATTAGCATCAAATACATTTATATATTGCTGTGTTATAAAACAAAAATACCTTCAAAAATAATATTAAATTTTACTTCATCTATAATAGAATGCAAAGGGGCAAAATGTAATCATTTCTAAAGGCTGATACAACTATCTGGTATATTTATACAGGAATATTTTTTCTCAAAATCTGAATGTCAGTTATAAGAAGCCGCCCTAAAAAAAAGGCATTTTGCCTGCTGTATTACCAGTGCCAAGAATAGTGCCTAGTACTTAATAGAAACTCAGTAATTATTTGCTGAATGAAAGTATAAATACACTTGAACTTCAACAGAAATTCATATGACATAGATTATAATTATTAATATCCAACTCTGCAAAAATTTATATATATATATCCAGGGGTCCATATACTGGCCAAATTCCTATGTGTGATTTTTCAGGCTTAACCATAGGCAATTACAAAGGCTTTACCCGGCAGACCTCACAGGGGGAAAGCTGTCCTTCCCACATCAGACTTGGTGCATGACCAGTGTATTGCAGACTCTAGAGGGAGTTGCAGTCAATGACTCAGGTCCCCATGGTCCTCTAATACATATCTGCATTACTAGCCTAGGTCTTCCTCAGGCACCTCTGCTGAGACCTCTTTATGGGGGAAGGTCGGGATGCATGACCTTGAAGAAACTTTTCTCCACTCTGACTCAGTATGCAATACTTTTCCACTCAGTGCCCCTTCACCCACACTTTCTCCTAGGCCTCAGGGTCCATAAAACTGCAGGAGCCTTTTGTTCTAGCCTCCCTCAGCTGTAAGAGATCCCCAAAATCTATGCTGATCCATCTGACTCTCACCTGTCAGTGCCATTCCATAGGGGAAAATGAAACAGGAGTAGGTGGCATCTTTTTTCATTTTAACCACTTGTCTATACTACTGCAGGTAAATGATTAAAGGTTAACTTTTACTTTCATTTTGGCTTGTTGTCTTGATCAGCTACTTTTAAAACCTGGCAGCTCAGTTCAGATTGTTCAGCTCAGCTCATAACACATATGCCCAAAATAACGGGGGGGAGGGGGATTTAAAAGCAAACCAACATCTTCCAAAGGAATTTTCCAATGTGTAACTCTAATAATAGAGCAAAGGGTGAATAAACCAAGATTATATTTTTTAAGAAATTATAAACCATAACATTCAGCATGGTATATGATAAGCAATATGAACTCACCTTCATCACTAATTGCTTGATGAACATCAACAAGAATGCTCGTAGAGAAAGAATTTCTTTTTGATTAGGTCTTGGTCCATCTTTAAAAAAAATACACACACATACTTAGTATTTCAAAGACCTCACAACTATCTAAGTTTAATATTCTCCTAATAGTTTTTCCATTTCTTTATAATAAACACAAAGATCAGACACCTCCCTTTTATGCCTCTAGAAAGATAAGTAATCAATCTCAACTGCAATTTATTGCATATACAATGCTCCAAATATATAAAGTAGGTTATACTGAAACTATGATGACGTTTGTTCTTTGAATAATATCAAAGAATTTCTAAAACATAAAAATGAGATAAATAAAATTTGTATTCAATAATAAAATGCACTTTTTTTTCTCAAAGATAATTGAGAATAGTTGTGTGGTAACAGAAGTTTACAAAGAAAAAATAAAGGGAAATCTAAAATTTGAATATTGATATTATATGTTAATTCAGTTTGAAAAATTTTTCTTCACTCTAACAGGTATGCAAGCTATTGAAAAAAAATCTCAAAAGCACACCTCACCACACAATGTCATTCACGAAGAAGGAAATTATTATGTTGATTACCTCTGACATCTCCTCCTGCTCTTGAAAAACTCCTTGATCACACATGGCTCACATTAAGTCAATTTTCCATGTCTCAAACATAATTCCCAAATAGAAAGCTTTTGAAACCAAACACCCATTGTTCTAAAATCCTGAGGTAACTGTTTGCCTCACGAATTCTTCAACTTGCCTCCAGTAACCACTATTTACCACTAGTTCCTAGACCACCAAGGCATAGGGCCACCATGACTTTGAATAGATCAATTAGAATAGGAAGAAAATTGTTTAAAATTTGTTCCACATGATCATATTCAAAGAATAATAGAGTTAGAACAGAATTACAGATTTGTCCACATCTCTCACTTGAAGGATGACTTTCCCAAGGTCACTAGTCAGTTATAAAATTAAGGCAATAATACAGATTAACACTCAGGACAGTATATGATCCACTTACAGCACCCTGAAGTAGTTATCAGGAAATTCTGATCTGTTTCTATATCGGCAATAAATTTACCAGCCTAAACAGATCATATAATTTCTGTTGTCCTGACAGTTATATAAATTATATATTAAATTATTCTCTGAGAATAAACCAAGCATATTTGAAAAGGACATAAAAAGTACCGCATTAATATGAAGTCTTGCCTTTGTAAATCACTGAACATCCAAAGCCTATGACTACAATCAGAATGTATGTTGTTTGACTCTCCAGCATCTATTTCCTGATTTCAAGCAACAGCTCTCAATTTTTAACAAGGGATTGAATCAATCCTTATACTCAGATTATCTGTTTCAGGGATTAGGGGACTTCGTGAATGGACAATCAGTGCAATAATGGCCACAGAAACGTGGACACATAATCCAGTCAGAGCCAAATAAATCACACTGGAACTGCTTGATAAAGGCAGATGTTCTTTTGCTGGATTTAAAGTCATTAGAATGTGAAAGTGGAGTTACTACTTACTATTACGAAGGAAGAGAATATGTAAAACAGCCAAAAATAGAAGAAGAAAAACTGAGAGGTGGAAAGAGACAAATGGGGTTCTAGAGACATCATCTGAACCCCTAAACCAACTGTGCTAGTTTTTATGAGCTAATTAATTCCCATTTTTGGCTTAAGCCAGTTTGACACAGGTTTTGCAATACTTACATCAGAAGAGCCACTATTTGTCAAAAATTTATCCTTCTGGTGAGTTAGTCGTGATTATACAGGAAATTAATGAAACATTGCAATTTTTTTATATCTTCATTAGAAGCAGATACCCACTACTTCCCCCAAGAAAACTACTTCCATCCCAAAAAAAACTTAATATACATGAAAAACTGTTTACAATGAAGCTTCAGTATCAACACTAATTGCTAATTAAGAATTTCAGTAATTGGCTTCAGTATCAACACTAATTGCTAATTAAGAATTTCTTCTCAGATTCAGTGCCTCAAAACAACCTTCCCAGTCATATTTGCTCCCCAATCAAGTCACACCAAGACAAGTAGCATTCTCTCATAAAAGTAACAAGTTATTAACCTCTGGGAACCACAATTTAGGAAAAACACTTAAAAAAATTTTTTTAATTGCCATAATGAGATTTTTAAAAGTCCAGGATAATATAACAGTATTGGTTAAAACAAAGAAGAAAGAAAAAATAAAATCCTGACTTGGCATATATATAACATAACATACAGACAGAGATAATATACCTAATCCTTTTGGGGTGATACCACTTCTATCCTGAGGATTCACTGCCCAGTAGTAGTATTTCAGTGTGTGTGTGATGAGAAGCACCGTTCCAACTCTCCGAATGGCATTGTATATGTTGACTGTACCAATGAATTCCGTGGACAGGTAAGTATAGAGTGTCAACTGAATCTACAGGGTAAAAATGAAGAACTTAAACAAGTCCAAAAGCATTTTACCCCTGTTTACAGTAACACCCTAAGGGTGATTTACTTGAAGCGTTATTGTTCAAAAAGCAAGATGCTGAGCTTGATAATCATATCCATGTTAGATAAAACATACCCCTGAAACACACACACACAGACTTTTTAGAAAGCCAAACTAAGTAATTCTTCTTTTACAGCACATTATAAAGTAAACATCCCCAATTACATTACGTTTCTGCAGCACTATTCAATGGAAATAACTCTTTGACTCTATTTAGCAATCAGGTTAAGGTTATTTTAAACCTTACTATTAAAGCTATACACAGTTGTGAAAAAGCTAGAACGTTTTCTTCATTTTGGAGAAAATTAGAAGTTGGAATAACTCAAGATATAAAAGTAGGAGTAACTAAAAAAAAAAAAAAAAAAAAAGGAAGAATTCAAATGAAAGAAAACCATACAAAAAGTTGAAGAGACTACCTTGAGAGATATTAGAAAAAGAATTTTGTTATAAAAGCCCATTATTACAAAGAAATATCATTCCATTCTTAACATTACATAGTCTCTAAGCATATATATCAGCTTTGTCTTCCAATTAGGTAAGGATTCTACTAGCCTCATTTTTTAAAAAAAATCTTACTAAACAGATAAAAACTTAAATTCAAAAACAGAAGCTCTTACTGTGTAAGAAAGAGGATTCTGTCCTTCTGTACCAAACATTCCAAATTAACACAAAATTTCAGTGAAATTGTGACTCTAATGTTCACCAAAACTACACTCCAATACTTATGACAGCACAAAATAAAGACCACTTTACTTATGTCTAAAAAAAATTTTCATTTCAACTATTAGTGAATATATTTTATAAGTGAACAAATTAAAATAGGGCACATACACGCTTCAACTGGCCACAGGCCAAAGTACTCCTTATTATTTACAACTGTCTGCTGTGAACATTTATTTTACCTCCCAGAACACTGAAGACATTTGCATTTTCAAACCTGCAAGACACCTCAGTGTTACCTGGGAATTTCTTCAGAGAGCCAAAAATAGATGTCTAAGTTCCAGATGTCCTATAAATAAGCAATCAAGACTAAATGAATTAGGGAGCCAATCATTAATCCTGCATAGCAAAGGAAGACATTTTCTGAGGCCTTTTAAAATTGGGGTACCAGTTCCTATGGGTAGAGCGGCTGGCTACTATCATTTTGGCTGGTGGCCGCTGGAAGATGCTATGAGGCTAAGAAGTGAAGGAAGTCGATTGAGCTCCCCTCCATAAGAGGACCATTTTCTCCAAAAGGCCTGGATATTCTTACTTTCCTATAATCAAATTAATGAGAATTGCTATTATCAACCATGATAAATGTAAACTTAAGAATGATGCCAGGAGTGCAAAAAGGGGATTGTCTGCAAAAAGGGGTGAATGTCAAGTTCCAGTTGTGTGTCCTGGGCCAAAATGCACAGCCTATGGCCTACAACATCACACCCCTGCGTAGGGCCACAGTGGAGTGTGTAAAAGATCAGTTTGGTTTCAATAATTATAAAGTAGAGACAGCAAGCAGCTCTTTTTCCACGTGAAAGAAGTTCAGGATGGCATTGAGCTACAGGCAGGAGTTGAGATAGAGTTCTGAATGATTCTTAATTAGTGCAATAGCAAGTGCAGCACCTAGAATGTTTGGCAATTCTGTGAGGGCCCGAAGGGTGTTGCAGCTCCCAGGCCTGATCAGTTGGTCAATCACTCGAAAGCATCACCCTGAATGATGCCAGTGCTCCTTGCCCAATGGTTCATCTTCATCCAAGGAGACCAGATAACTCAATGGGATTTGGTTCAGAAAGAAAGATCCATCAAGCTGGTGTCATTGACGAACCACATCCACAAAGCACATAATTAATCCACTATTATCAAGTTGGGGGGATTCTGGTGAAGAGTGCTGAATATCTCCCTCTTCACACCTCCCAAAATCTGGAGTACTTATTCTATTGAGCTATTACACTACTTTTAACACCTTCCTCGTGTTATGTTTTGTTTTGGTGGGATTTTTTTGTTTTTGCTTTTTTGGTTTTTTGAGGTACCAGGGCCACAAAGTGAACCTAGGACCTGATATGTGGGAAGCCAGCGCTCAACCACTGAGTCACACCAGCTCCCCTAAGTTGTTTTTTGATTTGTTTGCTTGTGGTTTGTTTTTTTGTTTTTAAGGAGACACTGGGAACCGAATCGGGACCTCCCACATGGGAAGCAGGCGCTCAACTGCTTGAGCCACATCTGCTCTCCTCCTGCAATGTTTTAAAAAAATTAATTTAAGAAAACCATTTTAAAATTATGCACAGTTGCAGCCTGGAAAAATTAAGGTGGCACTTCATTGTATCAATTTTAGGAGCTTTATTTGGTGTATTTAATGCAACCAGTAATTGCAAAATCCACTTTGCCTGTGTAAGTGAAAAATATAGACTGTTATCTTGTTGGCCCTATGAAATTCTGTACTTGGTATTTAGTGTGTACTCTACCTTAATTACTTCTAGAAAATGTTCTGCCTTTGCACTTGGTTGTATTCTTTTCTTTTTTGTTCTTATGTTTTAACTCTGAGGACCATATGAGGGTAAAATACATTACCTTTTAAAATTACAAAAATTAAAAAATTTGTATAGGCAAACCATTTCCTTAAGTTGATAGCCAAATGGTAAAACGTTATTTTCCATATAATTTATAATCTTGTCACAGTCGACTTAACAGAGTTTGGTTAGATTTCAGTGAAAATTATCTTCTAGAATCGTTTTTTTTTCTCCTGGGATGGCGGATAACTTTACTACAGTTAGTATGTTTGGGGCAGAATTTCATGCAAATGAGGTATGCCAGCAGTGTGATAAATTTAAACAAACAAAAAGGATGAATGTACAAACTTGCTGCCGTTTAGATCACTGAAGCTTTTAGGACCCACTTTCTTTTACTGATTTAAAAACAAAACAAAAAAATAATAATAATAAAGTTATGCCTGAAATGAATCTTGTTTTGTTTTTTTTTTATAAGTAGCCACCTGGTTCCTATGTCCTATAAAACACCAGCACATGAGCCTTGGTGTAGTTTCTGTTTGACTTTATATCACAGGAATGGATTGGTCTGATTTTTGGCCCTCGTCTTGAATTGGTCTTTTTCAAGGTCCCTGAAGGCTTTGTCTAAGATGAGAATGGTTAGCTCAGACAGTGTGGGGAGGGCATTTTATCTTCCCCATTGTCGTTTGAGGTTTTGATCTCTGGGTAAAGAGGCCGTTTATCTTTGTAACATAAAACATTTTCCCTTTCTTCAGTTTTCCATTGCTGGTGAAAGAATAGAAAGAAATAGTTTTACGGATTTTTGAAACCAAAAAATAAAAAGAGTTGCCTTGTGGTTTGAATGGGAAAACTATTTACAGAGGTTACACCTCCAGAGCAAAACAGTATGAATTTCTGAAACTCATTATATTGGTTGCATACTGGTATTAAGAAATGTTCTGGGAAGCAGATGTGGCTCAATCGATAGGGCTCCCATTTACCATATGGGAGGCCCCGGGTTCGATTCCCAGGGCCTCCTGGTGAAGGCAAGCCAGCCCACGCGGCTCGGTGAGCTGACGCAGTAAGATGACCCAACAAAGGGAGAAGCAGACACAGAAAAACGCAGAGCAAATGGACACAGCAAGCACAAGCAGCAAGGGGGGGATAAATAAATAAATAAAATCTTTAAAAAAATAAATAATTTTTAAATAAAAAAATAAAATAAATAAAATAAATAAAAAGAAATGTTCCAGGGAGGCAGATATGGCTCAAGTATCTGGGCTTCTGTCTACCATATGGGAGGACCCAGGTTCGATCCCTGGGGCCTCCTGGTAAAAATGTGAGCAGGCAAGCCAGACCCATGCAGGAAGCCACACAGCAAGACGATGACGCAACAAAAGAGAGATGCAGGGGAGAGTCAAGGCAAGAGGCGCCAGAAACCAGGAACTGAGGGGGCACAGGTGACAGGGTGCCTCTCTCCCACATCGGAGGTCCCTAGGATCAAATCCCGGTGAAGCCTGGAGGGGAATAATGAGAAGAGAAGGCAAGAAACAGGCACAGAAGGTGACCCAGTAAATGGACACAAAAAGCAAGAGTGTGGAGGGGAGGGAAAAAAAAAGAAATGTTCCATTGGCCCCGTATCAATTTTCAATTTACCAAGCAACTTGGAAAAATAAACAACACATTGATATTGTGCCAATGCCTTCAAACTTCACAGATTGCCTATCCTTCGCTCAGGTGAAGTTTGGAGATTAGTTGGAACTAATGGTATTAGATAGTCAACTGCTTAAAAAACTTTACCAGGAAAGCAAAAACCAAACCTTGGAAAGAATGGCGATCCACCTGACTGGGAAGAAATTTTTAACTTACTTTCCTTTATTAGGTGCTGCCTATGTTCTGAGAGATTGTTGCCCCCCTAACTGAGAACACAGCTGGTAAGTTTACAGATTCTGAAAGATGGTGATGCTGGGGGAAAACAGTACTGCTAAAACAACTTTTATCCGAATTCTTGCTGAAAGGCTTAAACCTGATGAAGGAGAACTACCAGTTCTAAATGTCAGTTATAAGCTATAGAAGATCAGTACCAAATCAACTGGAAGTGATTGTCATTTACTACATGAAAAGATAAGAGGTACTTATACTCATCCACAATTTGTGACTGATATAATTAAGCCTCCGCAAATTGAAAACATCGTGGACCAAGAGGTGTAGACATTATCTGATGGTGAACTGCAGCGAGTAGCTTTAGCTCTTTGTTTGGGCAAACCTTCTGATGTCTCTTTAATTGATAAACCGTCTGCATATTTGGATTCTGAGCAAAGATTGATAGCAGCTAGAGTTGTCAAATGTTTCATACGCCATGCGAAAAAGACAGCCTTTGTTATGGAACTTGGCTTCCTGATGGCCACCTATCTAGCATAATGGGTCATCATTTTTGATGGTGTACCATCTAAAAACACTGTTAGTTGAATAGCAGCTAAAATCCAGTTGAAAAGATGGAAAATGGAAAATACATGAAATAAGTGAAAAACCAAAGTTATAAAATATACCTACTGAAACACAAGAAATGCCGTAGGATAATATGTAATAGTTGCAAAGTAAGTGGTAACAGAGCTATTAAATACTATGAATTCAGAGACCAGAGAAGTTGAAAGAGTGAAAAAAAGCTTCATTAACACAGCAGGAATTAAGATAGTTCTACTTATTTTCAAAACCTAAGATATATAAACAGAATAAGAGAAGAAATTTCAAACAAGGAAAATGGTGGATGAAAAAAGTTTCCCTGGACATAGAACAATGGTTCTTATTCCTGACTGCCCAATAAAATATATGGAAAACATTTTTAAAAGGATTGATACATAGGCCCATGCCAGACTAATTAAATTAGAATCAGGGGTTAAGGAAGTAGAATTTTAAAAAACCAAAAACCTCCCTCAATTTACCAGCCACTAGGATTGAGAACCACTGCTCTACATAAATCTTTGGTACCTCTCTGACCACTGAAAATATTTGAGTTTTCAGAAAGGCTAGAAAGTACATAAGGCCTTAATGCTAGATAACGGAATTTTTCATTTGGAAAAAAAAAGGTGGGGGGGGGGATCTTTAAAAGTTCAGAGACTATAAAAGTATCCAATAAGAGTGATACATTATGAATATATAAGAATTTCGGCAAAAAAAAAAAAAAAACAACTGATTAAATATGTAAATGGAAAGCTAGAGTAAGTCCGTCTATGGAGAACGACACTGTGGTAAATGAGAATGAATAGGATTTAATAACATACTGAGATGCAGGATTATTCATGTGCCAATTATAAATAAACCTTCCCTTATTCACTTATTGCATCATCCAATAACCACATAAATTATATGCTAACTTCTGTCTTTCCCACTAGACCTATATTCTATGGGGACAGGAATCTGGTCTATTTTGCTCACCACTGTATCCACAGTGCCTAGCATAGTCATTCAACAAATACTTGTTGAGTAAACGAATTACTAGTACAGACAAGAAATTGCTTCTCTCTAGTTAGATTATTAAAAAAAAAAAAAAAAAAAAAAAAAAAGACTGTCTCTGAGCAGATCAAAGATAAATCGAACTTATAAATCATCTGCTAGCACTCTTCTACAAGCAAAGGTTGGTAATAAGAGGTAGATTTACCATGAAGCTAATAAAGCTTAAACGTTAACCTGCTCAGGTTCCTTCCAAGAAAGGAAGATTTTGTATTTGAATACAAAATCTAATTTTGTATTCATTATATTGTATTCTTTGTCTTACCTACCTACCTCAACCCCTCCCAACTGCATAAGCTTCAAGTCCAACAAAATTTGGGTCAGCCCTTTGTTATAAGTACTTTAAAAATAAAATAAAAACTGAAACAACATCTCATGAATACTCAAAGCAGCTGGCTGAAATAGAAGTAAAGTTTAATATTACCAAATCAATTGCAAATTCTAAAAAGGAAATTAAAGGAAGTTATTAACAAGTACAAGGTAAGAAATAGGATATAATAATAGCTAGGAATCTAAGGAACTAATATGATGAAATCAAAAATATTTCCCTACAACTAAGCATCTAATAAGGGTTTTTTTTAACACTTCAAAAAAGACATATATACTGTTTAGTAAGGCAAAAAGCGTCTAGTATAACAGTTTTAAAAGTAACTTGAAACAATGCTTGAAAAGAAATAAGACTGAGGGTCAGAGAAGAGAAAAAGGTCAAATTTAAACCTAGAGATAAAAAGGTACCACCTCCAGCTGCCTCCTTTGATTATTTCCAAATGGCAATCAGAGTCAGCAGGTGTTTTTCTCTTTTACATTTGAAGAGACAAATTGAAAAAAAGATACCCTGACTCAAGAAAAGCAAAAAAGTTCACAGGAATATTTTTCTGATAACTATAATAAATATTGCTATTCCAATCTAAACAATGATATGCAAGGCAAGTAGAACAAAAGGAGAAAGAAACAAAAGGAAAATAATGGGTTTGAACTTTAATAACATCTAACAAAATAGGCAGATAATACAGATACGGTTATACAATTTAATAAAAATTTGTTCACGTTCTGCTTAACACTACCACTATAAATATTTTTAGGACAATTACTGCAATATTAGGATTTACCAAAGGTTTCCTTCATATATTTTATCGTAAATTCACTTATAACCACTGAGAAGTAAGTACTTTGTTATTATAGTACTAAAAAATTACTTTGCACAAATATGTTTTTTTAATTTGTATTACTGTAAAATTAAAATTATTACATGTGAGCAATATATCATGGAAGCCCTCAAGGAAAGAGTGACATTTCAGCTGTACCTGTAAGAATGAAACTAAGGAGTTCATCATGTCGGGGAAGGAGTATGTATGTAAAGAGCAGAGACAGAGGGAGCAGGGTGGGTTGTTAAGGAATGAAAAATATGTATATTTGCAGTAGAACAGAGCTATAGTTGCCATGAAACATATTATATTTACATTGGAGCTATCCAATTTTGCTTTATATTTAGTAAAACAAAGCCTCTCTCAAATACAACTTTATCTAACAGTAAAGACCATAGTTCTAGTTTTAAAAACAATAACATTGCTTTACAAAAAAAAGAAAGAAAATAATATACTAACTTACAAAGTTTCCTAAAAAGAAAAGAAGTATAGTTAGTCAAAAAATTCAATTCACTGAAATTTTATATAGTAGTATATGAAAAAATAAAAGAAAATCCTCAAATAAGTGAAGATAGTAAAACAAAACCAATATTTATTACCTTGGCTGGAGTATGAATCCATATTGCTGGGTTAAGAAGAATATGATCAGACAATTGCTTGAGTAGGGGCATCCCATTCTGCAGATTACTAAGATACTTTGAAAATGCAAGGCAAAGTTCAAGTACTGCTCTGCTGACATGGGATTTGGAAGCCTGTGAAGAAAAGTAGTTCAAAGGTCACTAACAATTCAAGGCAAGGTAAGAAAATGGCAGGCTGTCAATACCAGAAAAAAGGTGACTCACAAACTAGGCTCAAAGTTAAAGATACCATAAGGCTCAATATCACATTTGCTCTAATAGAGGAACGGGACAAGGTGAAATGATAAGTCTATTTTAATTTAAGCAATTTTGTATAACCAAGGAGACACACTTGCAGACAAAATTTAACTACTTAGTAGTCCAAGTCCATGGCCTGCAAATTAAGAATCAAAACATGAAGCGTTTCATACTTTACCTTTTCAAGACTATACCCTATTACCAAGAAGCCCTTACAGGCAAGCATCTGCTCCTGCATTGCAATTGAGTTCTTCAACAACTCCATGATAAAAGCCAGCAAGGTTGAACTGGAAAAAGAAAAAAGGCAATAGTCTAAAAAACATACTTTATTTATATATATATATATATATATATATATATATATATTTAAAAAAAGATTAATAAAAAGTTCTTTTTTGCAAGAAAATTGAAGTTCTACTAAAACTACCTCCAACATTAATTTCAGGAATAGAATTTTAATACAGTAATTGGAGTTAATCAAATATTTATTTCATCAACTTTATAAAAAATATATAACTCAATGAATTAGTTAGAAACAATATGACAGATGCATGAAATAGAGAGTTGGCAATGTACAAAAACAAGAAATAGAAATAGTATTTTAATAAGCATATTAAGGCCTTGGAGAAAGAACGTAACTTAGATAAGCAGCTATATTCAAATTTGGAGATTTAGGAGTCAAAGGAAAGAAAACGAAGTTTGGAGCAAAAGGATTAGGGTGGAAGTCCTCAAAATGTATTATGGCTTCAGGCTGGCCTAGTTTGAATGGAACAGAAGATTCATCAAAGGGAAGATAGGAGAGTAAAGTTAAGTTGGAGAAAAACATGCCGGCCTTGAACACTAATTAAAGAAGCTTATTCATGATCCAACAGGAAAATTGTAATTCAGCAATCTTGAAGACTTTTTAAACTGAAAGGAGCCACAGATATGCTCCAATAAATTTACCATAAATTTTAGAGATTCCCAAAAGGGAGAGGAACAAGTTAACTGTTATCTCCTACACAAATGCTCTCAGAGATTCCTACAAAGAAAGAAAGAAAGCACATCCAACAGCCAACCTCCTTCTCACATCAGTGCTTTTTTTCTTTCTTTCTTTTTTATAATCAGTGCTCTTAAAGACCAGCAATTCCAAAAGAGATGTTGAAAAAATAGAAAGGATAACCAAGGAAAAGGACTGAGTCCCTGCTATGAAGGTTTTAGAATAGGACACAAAAAAATTCTATAAGGTATTAATATAACAAAGATAATTTTCTCTTTGTTACTTTAAATGTATTCAACAAATACTAAATTGCATCTAGTTCCTTTTTTAAAAATAGTACTTTTCTTGCCTAAATATAAACTTGAGGAAATCATTCCATCATTTATTATGTACATTGATAATAAACATCAAGTTACATATAAAAACACAAAGACCGAGAATTTCAAAAGGAGAGATTGGAAAACTTATTTAAATATGTTGAAAAATAAATGAAAGATAATTATTTTACAATAAATAGCTTCAACTAGAAAATATAGGTTCAAAATCAGCCATGAGAAATTCATTTAAACATCCCATTCCGTGTTTTATAATTTATTCCAGAATTATATGCCCCTGGTCTTTCCTAGATGCAATACAACAGAGGAGGCAAAACGGACCAAATGTTCAATCAAAAAACAAAAATGACTAAATCCCCTCTTATCCAGCCCCATCAAATATGTTGGCTTTCCATTACTTACATGCATTCAGTTATAAATAATTAAAATATAAAAAGCTAAATTTCCACAGCTGCCAAGTAACAAATTAAAGTATCTTTCCCATTAGAACTTTAGACAAAACTTTATTGATAAATCCATTAATTATCACCACATATACCTCTAATCTAAAGCAAATTTATTGTTTTTTGAGTTTCCATATTTTGCTGATAAGCAAAAATCAAAATTAATACAAATGTTACTGAAATAAATTAATATTATTTATAGTTTTCAAATTTCTTAAAAATATATTACCTTTTAACACTACAACAAAGCTGAAAGGCAGAGTAGATAAAATGCAGCTTAACAGTAATGAAAACAATTCTCATGCCAAATAAAAGGAAAAAAACGATACTCACCATATAGTTAAGTCAACCTCATCAGATAAATATTGCCTATAATCCAACTGTGCAAAAAGTGGAAAAAGCACTTGTACTCCTCCAATTGAATGCATGGCACTTTGGATGGAATGCGTTAAAACTGCCTTCACATCCTTATAAAATAGAAAACACAATAAAATTTCCAATGATTCCTCTTCCACAACAAAAATGAAGCACAAAATTCAAGAACAGTAAAATGCTACCTTCTACGTGTTAATAAAAGCTACTATAACTTCCTCAAATATACATCAAAACTTGGCTTTAAAAATATTCTTAAAAGATCATAGTTAGTACCTGGAGCATGAGTGCATGCGGTGAATGAACGAAAATCGAAGGATTATACTTAGGGGATGACTCGAGGCAGAGCTGGGCATCTGTAGCCCGAGGATTGTATGTGAATGCAATGGCGTTAGAGAGTTTGCCATCATACAATAAAAGTTTGTGATGTTCAGCAAGAAAGAGGTCACTTTCTGCTTTGAATTTAAATGTGCCCTAAGAATTAATTAAAAAAAAAGAGAAGAGTTAATGTAGTAAGCCACAAGAAAATCTAAATACAAATAATCACTGGTATAAGATGTAAGGAGAAATATCATTGATAATTTTTCTAACAAAATCAAATAGAAAGCCCTAGTTGTTCAATTACTTTCAAAATAGGCTGAAGTCATTTTAAAGCTGTAATGGAAACCAAATCTAAGGAATCCAAGAGAAGGATAAAAATAAAACTGAACATTTTAACTGTAACCACTGATAGCATTTGAAGGAAAATCTTCTCCAACAGCCCATGAATTCTGATTCAATACTGCCTTAAAAATAAAATATGAATCACAACAGGAAGATTCTTTACCCCTCTGATTTTACATGAAACTTTCAAAGGGATGTTATTAAACATATCATGATGATCCATTTCATTTTTCTAAAACTTATGTGTCTTAAATAAACTGACAAATTTTTAAGCATACATTTAACAGTCTTTTAAAGAAGTTGTAAAGAAAGCAATTCACAGTGGGATAAATGCCATTGGAGAGAATGCCTACTGGGCAAACTAAAAAAGATAATCTATTTGTCACTTTTTATCAAATAATAGCCATTGATTTTAGAGAGTATATAGTCCATTTTCTAGAGTCATAATAAGTTCAAAGAAATTTACTAACGATTAGAGTCTACAATATTCATTTGTGACAGAGGAAAACATGGAAACCAACCCAAGAAAAAAATTTTACATTTTGGTTCTATTCAAAGTATTATCAGGTGCCTTTTTTTTTTTTTTAAGAAACATCTAAACAGACACATTTTATTTGAATTCTGTGTGGAATTTAGGGATATATTTTTTACTAGTAACAAGTCTCTTTACTGCTTTCTTTAAAAAACATCCTAAAATAGAGTAATTATAAAATCAGTAAAATTATTTTTCAGACTCAGCAGAAAACCTGACTCAAATTAAAGAAGCAAAAATCAACTATTTATCAAAACAGTTCAAATTAACCATTTAATATCCATTATAACCTGGATAACTTTTAAATTTTCAATAAAGAACAACATGACATCCTACATCTTTAATTGAAATTATCTAAATTTTAAGAATTTAAAATTACTAACAGTAACTCAAAATTATATAAGATTTGAAAAAATGAGTTGTAAAAATTTAAATTTTAATAGCTATTTTCTACAGTGAATTTTAAGACATTATCATTTAATACATGTATGAAGGGAAAGATCTATAACTGCCATACAAAATAATTTAGCCAGATTCCATGAACATAGTAAGAAAAAATAACTCGTGCAATAATGATGCAATTTAATTAAGAGACATGGCCAACCTAAATACTGGACACATTCACAGGAAGTTCTGCTAACTTTGGAAGATTCATATGTAAATATAGCTGATGTCATTAATTAAAATCAAAACATGCATTTTCAAAGGACTTAATGCAACACAGTACACTTCAACAAATGAATATACAAAAGAAACATTCAAGCCTTCATTTCTTTTGAAGTGTTTTTTAAAGCCTTAAATTACTTAGTCAATTGCAATGTATTCCATACCTGTGGGACTGTTGATTTTCCATATCTGTGCTACACCTTTAAAAATTTTTGAGGAATTTCTTAAGCCGTGGAATATACTACATGATAGATTTTAACAGAATTAAAGTAATGAATAATTCTATTATCATCAGTTTCTTACCCAAACATCATTTTTAATATAATTTTAACACTATCTAACCATTCAAGTAAGGACAATAATAGCTAGTTATATATTAAAGGTTATTGTCAGGAAGATTTTTGGCCTAGTTTATATTATGTACTAAAGTCAGAAATTTTTGCTACCCATTTACCATGAATGTGTCCCTCTAGGACCAAGTATAATTTTCAAATGGGAATAATAATGATATCAGGGATTTTGAATCTTTCTTTTTTTTTTTTAACCTCACTACAAAAAAAAAAAAGTCATTATACTCAAGCCAAGATTTTAGATAAGATGAATATGTTCCTTTCATAATTTTCAGGAAAAAAATTTAACCAATTTATGTTAGAATCTGATATAATACAAATCCCTAATCCCAAGCACAAAACAAGCAACCATTTTACATAAACTAGGTATAACAAGCACCTTTTAAGATCCTAGAAAAGGATCTTCTGAAAACTAACATGTTACCCATCATCTAGTGATTCTAAGAAATTTGCTCAAAGAAAACATTAAATTACTACTTCATCCAAGATACAGATATACAATAAGATGGCTAAATATTCTTATGCAAGACCACAAAAGTAAGAATATAACAAACTTCCAATTTCAGCCATTACAGGATCATTCTCAATAGACCCACTTATGGAAAGAGATGTGGTTCAGGTGACTGAGCTCCTGCCTATCACACGGGAGACCCATGGTTTGGTTCCCAGTGCCTCCTAAAGAAGACAGCAAGCTGGCACGATAGACAGGCATGGCAAGCTGATACAAGAAGATGCAACAATGGGAAGCGGCTGTGGCTCAATCAGTAGGGCTCCCGTTTACCATATGGGAGGCCCCGGGTTCAGTTCCTGGTTCCCGGGGCCTCCTGGTGAAGGCAAGCCCGCCCGCACGGCGGTTAGGGTTAGCTGACCCAGCGAGCACAAGCAGCAAGGGGGGGATAAATGAATAAATAAAATCTTTAAAAAAAAAAAAAAAAAAGAAGATGCAACAAGAGACACAAGAAGAAAAAACATAATGAGAGTCACAACAAAGCAAGGGGCAGAGGTTCTGGTGCCTCCTTAAGAAGACAGCGAGCTGACGCAACAGGCACACGCAGCGAGCTGGCGCCAACAAGATGATGCAACAAGAGACAAAGGGAGGAAAAAACACAATGAGAGGGGGGTGGATGTGGCTCAAATGGTTGGGCATCCATCTGCCATATGGAGGGACCTGGGTTCAATCCCCGGGACCTCCCGATAAAATAAAAAAATAAAATAAAAATAATAAAACACAATGAGAGACACAACAAGGCAGGGGGCAAAGGTGGCTCAGGTGATTGGGGGCCTCCTTCCCACATCGGAGGTCCTGGGTTCGGCTCCCGGTACCTCCTAAAGAAACAAAGGAAGATGAACAGACACAGCAAGTGCAAACAATGAGTGGGTGGGGAGAAAGAAAGAAGAGAAAGAGGAAGGAAGGAAGGGAGGGTAGGAGGGTTTGTTCCTAGTGTTTGTTGTGGATATTTCCATCCATGTTCAACAAAATACTACTAAACCAAATGCAGCAATATAAAAAGGATTATATAGCATTACAAAGAAAGATTTAAACTAAAGACAGAAAGCGAGTGTGGTTTGTCATCTGAATAGGAACCAGTATAATACACTATATTAATAACATAAAGGGCAAAATCACATGATCATCTTAATAGAAGCGAAAGAGCATTTGACAAAAAGCAACATGCCCTCATAATAAAAACATTCAATGAACTAGGAATAGAAACGAACTTCTTCAAAGTTTCAAAGCCAAGAAAACTCATAGCCAACATCATACTTAATGGCAAAAGACTGAATCTTTCACCCCTAGGAAGAGGAAAAAAAACAGAAATATCCATGCTTACCACTTTCAATACAACATTGTAATAGATGTTCTAACCATAGCATTAGGCAAGAAAAAGAAATAAATTATATCTCAACTGGAAAAGAAAGCATAAAATACCTATATTTGCAGAAGACACGAACGACCCTGGATATAGAAAACCTAAAGGAGAGGATACACACACACACTGTGGCAGTTGGTATTGTTTATGAATTCCAAAAATATATATTGGATTATGTTTGTAAACTGGTTCTGTTTCCCTGGGCATATTTGATTATATTGGGTTCAGAGGTTTCACTTTTACTTGATTAAGTAATGACTAAGGCTTTGATTGGGCCACAACAGGATGTTGCATCCCCGCCCCCTTAGTGGGCAGGAACTCACAGAGAAAAGATATGGCAGAGAACAGAGTTTGGAGTTTTGATATTGGAGCCCTAGGAAGTAAACACACAGAGAAGCAGATACATGAGGAAGGAAAGAAGTTTCCATTAGACACAGCAGAGGCCCCGGGAAGAGAGATGAGCCATTGGCCTGAAAGTCTACAGCTGGCCTTATAGAGAGAACAGAGCAGCTGAGCCTGGAGAGAAACTAGCCCTGTGAGAAAGATGAGCCCCATGAGAGAGAGAAGACTTATCCCAGAAGCTGATATTAGAAGAAGCTGGGACCACAGAGCGTTAAGAGGAAGAGGAAGACTGAACCCTTGCAGATGTCGGCAGCCATCTTGCTTCAACACATGGCAACAGACTTTAGTGAGGGCAGTAACTTAAGCTTTATGGCCTGGTAACTATAAGCTTCTACCCTAAATAAATATCCTTTATAAATGCCAACAGATTTCTGGTATTTTGCATCAGCATCCCTTTGGCTAACTAATACACACACATACAAACTATTAGAGCTAATCAACTAGTATAACAAGTTTGCAAGATAAAATATAAATAAAAAAATCAATTGTATTTCTATATACCACCAATGAACAATTTGAAAATGATATTAAGAAACAGCATCAAAAAGGAAAAATATTTAGGTTAATTTAACAAAAGAAATGTAAGACTTGTTCACCAAAACCTACAAAACATCACTGAAAGAAATTAAAGATGACCTTAATAAATGAAAAGACATATCAGGAAAGCAGATGTGGCTCAAGCAACTGAACTCCCACCTACCACCTGGGAGGTCCGGGTTCAGATTCCGGTGCCTCCTAAAGAAGACGAGCAAGACAGCGAGCTGACGCGACAAGCTGGCGCAGCGAGCTGTCGAGACAAGATGAAGCAACAAAAGACATAAGGTGGAAAATATAATGAGAGACTCAACAAAGCAGGGAGCAAAAGTGGCTCAAGTGATTAGTGCCTCCCTCACCTATAGGAGGTCCCAGGTTCAGTTCCTGGTGCCTCCTAAAAGGAAGATGAGCACACAACGAACAGACACAGGAAATGCAAACAACAAGGGGGAGGGGAGAAATAAATAAAAAACAAATCTTAAAAAAAGACATATCATGCAACTAGATTGGAAGCTTAATATTATTAAGATGGCAATATTCTCTAAATCCATCTAAAATACCTATCAAAATCCCAGATGCCTTTTTTGCAGAAATTGACAGGCTGATCTTAAATGGAAATGTAGGGACCCTGGATAACCAAAACAATCTTGAAAAGGAAAAACAAAGTTGGAGGGCCCACATTTCCTGATTTCAAAATGTCCTGCAAAGATACAGTAATCAAGATTATGTGGTGCTGGCATAAGAACAGACATAAATGGAATAAAACTGAGAGCCTAGAAATAAATACTGGCATTTATGGGCAACTGATTTTCAACAAGAGTTCCAAGATAATATTATTATTTAATAATTATATTTAAATGTGGAAGACAGAATGCTACCCCCTCATCCCCCACTCCCACCAAATCAGGATCAAGACAAGATATCCATTCTCCACTTTTATTCAGCATTTTACTGGAGGTCTTATCCAGTGAAATGGGGTAAGAAAAGAAATGTTAAAGTAAAAATCTTATTTCTATATGCTAGAAACAAATAATTAGAAGTTGAATTTTTGTAAAAAATATATATATAATTTATAGTATCACCCAATAAACAAAAAATATGCAAGGATACATTTAATAAAATATATACAAGACCTATATGATGGAAACGATAAAATATTGCTGAGAAAAATTAAAGACCTAAATAAATGAGAGATATACTGTGCTTGTGGATTGGAAAACTCAGTAAGATGCCAATTCTTCCCGTATTTATCTGTAGATTCAATGCAATCCCAAATAAAATCCCTGGAAACTATTTTGTAGAAATTGATAAGCTGGCTCTAAAATGTATACGAAAACACAAAGGACCTATAAAAGCCAAAACAATTTTGAAAAATAAGGAGAATGTTAGACTTCCTGTTTTCAAGAATTACTATAAAGTTATAATAGTTGGAATAGTGTGGTATGGCCTAAAAAAAGACACATAAATCAATAGAACAGAATAGAGTCCCCAAGATGCCAAGGTAATGCAATGAAGAGAGAAAAGTATTTATCAAAAAATAGTGCTGGAACATCTGGGTAACCTTATGGAAAAAAATGAACCTTTACCCTTACCTCACAACATACATAGAATTAACTCGAAATAGACTGTAGGCCTAAATGAAAAAGATATAACTATTAAAATTATAGAAACCATAAGAGAAAATATTTCCAATGCTGGAGTAGGCCAATATTTCTTAGGACACAAAAAACAAAATCCTTAAAAAAATGATAAACTAGAATTCATCAAAATAAAATTCCTCTGCTTTTCGAAAGACATTATTAAAACAACAAAAAGGAAAGACACAGACTGGGGAAAACTATTTGGAAATCATATATATGATAAAAGACTTACATGTAGAATGAATAAAGAAACCTCAACTCTCAATAATAAGAAAACGACACAAAAATGGACAAAAATTTGAACAGATACTTCACAAAAGAAGATCTGCAAATGGTAAATAAGCAATGAAAAGATGCTCAAATCTGTAGTTACAAGAGTAATACAAATTAAAACCACAATGAGGTACTGCTACACATCCACTCAAATGTCCAATATTAAAAAAGACTGACAATACCGCATGTTATCAACAATGTGAAGCAAGGATATGATCTCATAATCTGCTTGTGGGAAGGTAAAAGTGTACTGCCACCTTGGAAAAGAGTTTGGCAATTTCAGCTACCAAGCCATTTAGGAATTTCATTCTTAGGTATTTACAAACTAAAACATATATCTACACATACTTGTACACCAACGTTCATAGCAGCTTGTTCATATAGACAAAAACTGGACACAACCAAATGTCCATCAATAGATGTCAATTTTTAAATTATGATATATTCATACAATGGAATACTACTCAGCAACAAAAAGGAGCTACTAACATAAAACAACATGGATAGATCTTAAAATATGCTGGAAAAGAACCCAGGCTCAAAAGAGCATATATTGGATGATCACATTTATTAAGAAAAACAAATCAATAGTGAAAAAAATATAAATTAGTGGTGGACTGTCAACAGGAATGGGGTGGGATTGGGTAGACAGAAGGAATTGACTGAAAGGAGAACAGTGGAACTTTTTGAGGTGATGAAAATGTTCTACTTCTTGATTATTGTGGAAGTTATGCCAAAACTCAATTATAATATGATTTTATTGCATGTAAATTGTATGTAAAGCAATGCAATAAGGTTGAATTTTTTTTAAAGGAACATAGCAAACATTAAATCACCCTCTGCAACCAAACCCCACACTGTCAATGGCTTAACCCTGAGATTCCCAAACTTTCTCAATTCATGTTATTCTTAGCATAGCCTTAATTTTTGCCTGGAACTCTAAGCCGAAATAGTAAACATTTCTGTTTATTACCTGGTTTGGTCCAAACAACTTCATACCGTAACAATTTAGAACCCATTGGGAAAAAAAAAAATGCACAAATTGAAAGAAAATATTTTTTACTTCATTCTTAAATAAGCAAAAGTACTTATTAGTGGGAAGTATACACATCCTGCACATTGCACAAATTCTCAAACCTTGGAATCAAATTGCTCACTGTCACCCTCATTTCTGGTTCGAAACTGATTTTCACAGAGTACTTGCATTTCATCACAGCAACTGCCAAAAACTGAGCTATGCAAAGATATGATAAGATCAAAGAAATGTGGCATGAACTAAAATTGAAAACTGAGCTAGTAATTTGTTTAGTATCTCATCTATATCAATATTACTGCTATGTTTACCTCAAAATTTCATATAAATTTTGTATCCCAGTGTCTTCCCTGCAGAAGTTCTCTGGTTGCCTCGACATATTGGTAAGCCAAGGTAATTCATTTCATGCATCACCCACCTTCAAATCAAGCTCATCTAACATTAATTAAGCAATGAAGAGTTAAGTAAAGTACCTTGTATCCCAGGCCCAGCTGATAAATAGCAAAAATCTGAGCTGCATTAAGAGCTTCACTAAAAAGGTAAACTGCAGTCATCTGACCACAGAACACTCTATTAGCATCTGCTGTTTCTGAGGAACCCAGGAAGCATTTGTCAAATGTCTGTGAAATAAAATAGAAGATTTTATTAGAGAAAAACCAAAAAATTCTCTCCTCTAGAAATAATAAAAACATATTGATATAAATATTTTGTCCATTCAATCTATAATCTGAATAGATTAAGATAGGTCATTTAGCATTTCTCTTCACTCATTCCCATCCAGAGTGGAGATCAGGAAAGACATCATGGGAAAAGGGCTACAATTTTTCCAAAGTACAATAAACAAAATTTGATGACTAACTGGATCTAGAAAAAGGTGTCAGACAAATCATCATAAAATCTGAGGGTAACACTAGGGCAACCAAAGACCCATATAGAAGTACAGGCTTCGGACCAAATAGAAAAATAATGAATTAGGTTTGGGATATACTGCATTGTCCTTTTCTGTGAGTTAATACAGAGTTAAAAATCAGAGAAGCAGTTGTCAATAGGGTTCTGTAAGTTGGGTGATATGTTAAAGTTGGAAAAACAGATTTTTGCAGACATCGAGATATAAAGTCATGGGAGTAGAGGTAATCTCTCAAAAGGAATGTGTAAATCAAGAAAAGCAGGTCTTTTTTTTTTCCCCTAACATAAAAAAAAAATCCTCTTAAAAATGTCCAGGTTGCAAATGACACATTATTTTAAAATCATGTGTAAAACAAACAAACATACAAAAAAAAAGAAGTTATCTGTGTATATTTAAAAGTAACATTTCATACTGTGAGACTATTGATATGAATGTTGGGAAAAAAATCTATATTTTGACATTACAGAATATAGAGAATTTATTAGCATGTGGGGTCTGAAGCCAGACCACCTAGGTCAAATCTCTACTTTACAAAATGCTGACCTTGGCAAGTTACGTAACCTCTCTGTGCTTCAGTCTCCATATATGTTAAATGAGATTATAATAATACTTACCTCATAAAGTCACTAGGAGTTTTAGAAAATAAAATAATTGATCACAATGTATGAAATACAAGAAGCAGTCAATAAGAGTTACTGAAGAAAAAACCAGGTTGCAAAACATATTTGACTGCTTTTTATATTTAAAAAATGAGAGCTAAATTTACTGAGCATTTATTCTATTCAAGACACTCTTAGTTGAGTATCTCACTTAATCATCACAACAACCTTCTGCGGTATTTGAAAAACTAAGGCTTAATAGGTAAATTAAGGTCATACAGTCACTGACAGAGCAGTGATTCAAACCTAGGTCTGTCTGATACAAGAACCTGAGCTCTGGTGGTTAACATTATTCAAAATGAAAACATTAGCTTGTAATTAGGGGAAAAAATAAGAGCATTTTTATTTTATTCTAATCTATGGATTTCTTTTTGAATCCTGAAAAAAATTAGTACATAACTGGTAGCTGGAGCAGCTATTCATTATACATAAAAGCATGCATCATCCAACTCATTCATAAGAACTAACAAGTTTTTTTTTATTTTTTTGTTTTTTTTTAGAAGCTACTGGGGAATTGAATCCAGGACCTTATGTAAATGAAGTAGGCACTCAACCACTGAGCTACACTGGCTCCCTGCAAGTTTATTTTGATCAATGACCCAAAGAACCAAATGCTTTCAAGATACTGCCAGTTACCTATACATCCTTATCTCTACCCTATCCAGGATAATTTTAAAACTGGGACTGAGAAATATCTTAATGACCCATTAACACAGTTTTATTTTATTAATGAATTAAAATGCTAACCAAATTCTGATTAAAAAAAGCCACCACTGTGGTATTCCAAAATTTATATTCAAGTTCTAAAAATTTTTTATTTGAAAAGTCCATGTTTTAAAAATAATTTTTTTACTGTAACATTTTCAAATTACTTACATCACTAGTGTTGACAAACCATGTTATCTCTCCGTAGGAAGCTAGCTCACCATTCACGTAACATCGAAGCTCACTGTTCTTCCATCGATTATAAATATGCACTATAGTTACCATATACCACTGAGTAAGCAAAAACAATTAAATAAAATAGATAATCTTCACAATTACTAAACCATATGGATAATAAAAAGTAAAACTAAAGGATAAATTGCAAATAAACATAAAAATAAAATATGAATCACCTTTATTAAATTCAGTATTCTACCTCTAGAACAATATTTATTTGGAATGCTCTCAAAAGATACAAACTTAACCTCTAAATTATTTTTCCATCTTTTTACTATGAAAATTTTTAAATGTACAAAAATGTTGAAAGTCTACTACAAATACCCTCTTTCCCACCTACATATATTCCACAACTGTTAACATTTTGCTACATTTCCTCTATACACACACACACACACACACACCCCATACCTTATTATGAACCATTTGTTAATCTCTAATTTTTAAGGTACAAAAGAATGCACATACTAAATTTCCACAACTAAAATGATAGCCATTGGTATTCTTATCCAGTACTTCCTTAAATTCTATAAATAACTATCCAATCTTTTTATTACCCAAAATAGAGAATTTAACAGCTGTCCAGAAACCCAAACCTCAATTTTTGACACAGTATAAACATAGCTGTGATTTACAACATCTTATGCCAACAACATTAAAACAAAGCATTTTTAAGGCTAGCATAACTTGTTAACTATGACTTAGTAAGTTCACATACCTTTTGGGGCTTGAAATCAAATTTCACACAGTGTTGAAAGCCTTTTCCTTTGGACTTTATTGATGTTATAATCAAACAGCCACCAACAAAGTGAGCAGAATAACCAAGACCTTTGCTAGTTCTGAAACTGTGAAGAATAAGTTTTCACTTTACCTCTAAATATTTTTCTCATTTCCAAAGTAAAGTAATAACACTAGTCAGCTACAGAAATACATACCAATACAAATATGGTTTATCCTTATCCACATTGATATTATTTACAGGATCCATTCTAAGCCAGGTATGAAATGTAAAGCCATTCTGGTATGGCCATTTGGCTATAGGAGGTAATGCAATAGCCTAAAAAAGGAAATTTTGAATTATTGACTCACATGAAAAATGTTATTAAAATAATGAAAATGAGACTTTCCAATGCTATATGTACATCATATTCTTCTTCTATGTCATGATTAAAATACCTATAAGAAGACTTTTTTAAATTTTTTTATTTTTTTAAAAGATACTGGGAAGCAGTTGTGGCTCAATTGGTTGGGCCCCCATTTACCATATGGAGGGCCCCAGGTTCGGATCCCCAGGCCTCCTGATGAAGGCAAGCCGGCCCGAGTGGCACAGTGGGCTGACGGCCTATGTGGCACAGCAAGATGACGCAGCAAAAGGAGACAAGCAGATACAGAGAAACACACAGCAAACGGACACAATCAGCACAAGCAGGAAGGGAGGGATAAATAAATAAATAAAAATAAAATCTTTAAAAAAAATAAAAATAAAATAAATAAATAAATAAAAGATACTTAGATTACAAAAATGTTACACAAAAAAATATAGAGATTCCCATACGCCCCACTCCCCACAACTCCCATACCCTCCCACATAAACAACATCCTTCATTAGTGTGGCACATTCATTTGCAATTGCAAATGCATTCTGGGGCATTGCCACTGAGCATGGCCCATAGTTCAAATTGTAGTTTACACTCTCTCCCACACAACTCTGCAGTATATGGGAAGATATAAAATGGCCCATTATCTGTCATTGCAATGTTATTCAGGATGATTCCCAAGTCCCAAAAAAGCCCCCATATTACACCTGTTTTTCCCTCTCCTTGTCCCCAGAGCCTTCAGTGGCCACTGCCTACATATCAATGTTGTAATTTTCTGGAAGAAGACTTTTAATAATTACTGAATTTTCTCAACTAAATATTAATGATGTTAATTTAACTAAATAAAATAAATATTCAGTATGACCTGCTGGACACACTGGACTTGTCTGCTTCATTTCTTAGAATGAACATATACAAAGAGATTCCAAATATAAGATAGAGGTAGTGATATCAAGGGAAATTTGTTGTTGAAATGTTAAAGTCTTAGAAAAGGATGAACAAGAAAGGAAAGAAAAAGGTAAGGAAAAAAGTTTGGTATATGCTACAAATTTTAACCATAAATGTCAAACTGAAGGGAATTAGTTTGTAACATTTTTTCTGAAGTTACTTTATAAATGGCTTTACCACTTGGTTTAAAATTTCTACTCAAAAGATCAAAGTACCTAATGGAAGGGACCCAGAGTAGCCCAAACAATCTTGACCAAAAAAAAAAAAAAAACAAAGTTAGTGACTTGCACTTTCAATTCCAAAACTTACTACAAAGATACAGTAATCAAGACATTTGTGATACTGCCATAAAGACAAAAATAAAGATCAATGGAATCAATTTGAGAGCCCAAAATTAAACCCTTACATTTAATGTCAATTGATTTTTAACATGAGTGTCAAGAAAATTCAATGGGGAAATTGTTTTCTGATAAATGGTGCTCGTAACCTGGGTATCCACATGCAAAAGACTATAGGCAACCCCTTCCATACACAATGCACAAAATTAATTCCAAATGAATCATAGACCTAAATATAAGAGCTAAAACTATAAAATCTGATAAGAAAACAAAGGAGGAAAGCTTTGTGACTATGGGTTAGGAAAAGCCCTCTTAGACATAACACCAAATGCATAAGAAACAAAAGAAAAAATAGATAAATTGAACTTCATAAAAAATTAAAACTTTTGTGCTTGAAAGACACCATCAAGAAAGTGAAAAGACAAGAACAGAATGGGAGAAAATATTTGCAAATAATGTATCTAAAAAAGGGACTTGTATCCAGAGTATATAAAGAACTCTTCCAACTCAATAATAAAATGACAAATAACTCAACTGGAAAATGGGCAAAGGATCAGACAAACATTTCACCAAAGATATATAAAAGACCAAAAAGCAAAGGAAAAGATGTTTAACAACATTAGTCATTAGAGAATTGCATATCAAAACCACAATGAAATCCCACTAGGATGACTATTTAAAGTCAAGTATGGAGGATTAGAGAAATTGGAACCCTCATACAATGCTAGCGGGATTTTCAAATGCTGCAGCCATTTGAAAAAACAAATTGACAGTTCCTGAAACTGTTAAATATGGAAGATGTCAGAGTGAGCCAGTTAAATGCTCAATCCCCCCAGAGAAGCTTTGAAAAACCAGTAAGAATTGGCAGAAACATCGTTCTTAAGTAACAGAAAACAACTAAAGGACTATAGTAACAGAGCAAGTGCCAAAACAAAAACAAGGCTTCTTAAAAGTGGTAGGATCATGGGGCACCCTGGCTGGTCACCTCCCTAAGGAGCCAGCATGAGCTCCCACTGCAGACCCCTGGTCCCAGTTAAAGAGGGAGCAGAATGACCCACATATACTGAGCCATGTATGTCTGCTCCAATCTGTCTGGTGGTTGGCCTGAGGGAGTCGCTATCCCAGAACTTGCCCTGTGCATAGGCAGTTCACTGAGCTCTCCTACAGAATGCTATGGGGGAGCAGTCAAGTCATATTGCCTGGGGCAAGGGATCACTGGCTATAGGACATACACTGCAGTATCCAGGACTGTGAGGAAACACTTTCCTAGGGAAGAAAGGGCATTTATACCAATGTAAATGGGGGATTCCTGGGGATATCAGCACATGCCCCAGACAAGACTTACACTCATAAAAGATCAGAGAAGCCCCTATGCTTTGGCCTGGACCTATTCTCAGGCAAACCATTGTATGGAAAGCCCTGAGAGTGAGAGCACTTACACAGGTCAATTTACAGAGACTGGGAAAAGCGTTTTTTTTTCCCCCTCCTCCCTCTTTTTTTGTCAGCTTCTGGCATTCCAGGAAAACTCAGTCATTATACTGGGTGGACATTAAAATATCAAAACATTAAAATATCAAAATGACCAGATTTCAACAAAAGGTTACAAAAGATACAAAGAAACAGGAAGTGATGGCACAGGCAAAGGAGAAGATTAAAGCATTAGAAAACCATCAACGAGGAGTTACCAGACCTGGGACACACCAGACAAAGACTTTCAAAGCATGAGCCTAATTATGCTCAAAAAGCTAAAGGAAATCAGGAAAACGATAAATGAACACAGGGAATATCAACAGAGAGGTGGAAATTATGAAAAGGAACTAAACAGAGCTGAAGACTACAATGACAGAAATTTAAAATTCCCTATAGCAGTTCAAGAAAAGACTGGAGCTGGCAGAAGAAAGAATCGGTGAACTTGAAGATAGGACAAATTAACTCATCCAGTCTGCGGAGCAGAAAGAAGAAAGAATGCATACCAGTATACACATTGTGGGAGTCCCAGAAAAGAGAGAGAAAAGGGGGCAGAGAGAAAATTCAAAGAAATAAATGCTGAAAACTTCCAAATTTAATAAGAAATGAATATACACACCCAAAATACTCAGTCACCTCCAAACAGATAAACCCAAATAGGCCCAAACTGCAGCATATTATAATTAAATTGGCAAATATCAACGAAAAACAGGGTATTCTATAAGCTGCAAGAAATGCACAAAATATAATTATAAATCAGGTTTTGGACTCATAATGCATTAACATGTAATCTGTTACAAAAACTACTTTAAGGGGGTGGGGGGACAGAGTGGTATAGGAACACAGAGTGTGTAAACTATTGAAGTTAAACTGATACCAAAGCAAATGAGAATGTTATAGATTTAGGATGCTAAATTTAAGCCTCAAGGTAACCACAAAGAAATTATCACAGAATAGGTAAACTTATGGTGACAGAGAGTAAAGTAAAGGTTATCAAGGGTGGGGGGTGGATCATGGGGAGTTAATGCAATGGGTATAGGGTTTCTGCTTAGGGTGAAGGAAAAGTTATAGTAATGGATGGTGGTGAGGGTAATGCAACACTATAAATAAGATCAATCCACTGAATAGTAGAGCTTGTGAGGGGATGGAAGATTTATGTTGTGTATGTTTCCATAATTAAAAAACATAGAAAAAGAAGAAGAAAAAAAAAAAAACACAGAGAAATTAAAGAGATAATGACAACTGAACATAATACATAATACTGGATGGGATCTAAGAATGGAGGAGAAAAGGTTCATAAGGACATTATTAGGACATAAAACATTGGAATATAGACTGGAAGCTTTATAATAATGTTAACTTTCTTGAACTTGGCAACTGCAACTTAAGGTGATTACATAAGTGAATTTTTTTTTTCTTTTTTGTTGAGGTACCAGGGTGGGGGATTGAACCTGGGACCTCTATGTGGGAAGCCAGTGCTCAATCACTAAGTCACAACAGCTCCCCTGAGTTGACCCTTTCACTTGTTTGTTTGCTGTTTATTTTGTTTTTTGAAAGTTTGTTTTTCTTCCCCTCCCTTGCTGTTTGCAGTCACTATATGCTCTCTGTGCCTGTTCACTGTGTGTTCTCTGTGTCTGCTCGTCTTCTTTTTAAGAAGCACCAGGAATCGAACCTGGGACCTCCCATGTGGGAGGCAGGCGCCCAATGCTTGAGCCACCTCCACTCCCCTGTTGTTTATTTTGTTTTTAGGAGGTACCAGGGATCAAAGGCATTCAACCACTTGAGCCACATCCACTCCCATAAATGCACATTCTTGTTTGTAGGAAATGTACACATGGAAGTATTTGTGTCCAATAAGATGTGCGTAACCTGCTCTCAAATGTTCAGAAGATAGACTGATAGAGAGAGAGAGAGGAAGAGAGGAAGGGAGGGAGAGAGAGAGGAAAGGGGGAAAGATGGCAGTATGTTAAAAATTGGTGGATCTGGGTTTCTAGGGAGGTGGGGGTATGCTGGAGTTCTCTGTATAAGTTATGTATTATTTTTGCAACTAACCTGTACGTTGAAAATTATTTCAAAATAAATAACTTTTAAAAATTAAAAAAAAAAAAAACACAGATCAGAACACATGCATGCAAAATTAAATGCAATAAATAATCTGGGATTGTATTAAATAACAGAGGAGAAATGCACAAAAGGACATTATTGGGACATCCAAAAAAATTGGAATATTTAAATCAATGTTAAATTTCTTGAACTTGATGACCTTACTTAAGCATTTACATACGTAAATATCCTTGTTCTTAGGAAATGTACATGGACATATGACATGTTCAAGGAGCATAATGTATATAACTTAATCTCAAATATTTATAAGATAGATAGGGAATGATACAGAAAATGTGACAAAATGCTAAAATTGGTGGATCTTGGTATCTTGGGGGTGGGGAAGGATATGTTGGGATTCTCTGTATGGCTTTTGTATTATTGTTGCAACTGTCCTGGAAGTTTGAAATTATCTCAAACGAAAACTAAAAAAAAAAAAAAAAAAAAAAACCCTGCAAATGAATGTCCGTAGCAGCATTATGAAAAAAGGATAAACAAGCCAAATGTCCCTCAATTGATGAATGGATAAATAAAAAGTAAAGTGTAGTATAGCAACACAACGGAATATTATTCAGGCATAAAAAGAAATGAAGTACTAGTACATGCTACAACATGGATAAACTTTGAAAACATTATGCCTTTTTCTTCTCTTGGAGGTGAAGAAAATGTTCTAAAATTAGATAGCAGTGATGACTGCACAACTCCGTGAATATACGAAAAACCATTAAATTGTACATTTCTTCTTTAAACCAATTTTTATGTTTATTTTTAAGTTTTAATATTTTACGTTAGAGACAAATGATACGCTCAATGCCAGGAGAGTAAAGCTATTCTGAAAAGCATCAAATCTAAAATGCTTATTAAGGGAAAATAGTATTAAAAAACATCTGTGCAATAAAACTTTACAAAGAAATGTGTATGGAACATTCAACTATTAGAAATGTCTTTTTCAAACATACTATTATCTTTCTACAGCTATTACCAGGCTACTTAGGTCCTAACAAGCAAACAAGATCTTATGAGAACCAAAGCAAAATATATATATAAGCTCAAAAACAGAACAGGCTGAAATATCTATCAAAGAAAGTTTTGGTTGAAAGAGGCAGACCAATGTAATATTGAGGAGGTTAGAAAGTTCCCGTAAATAACATATAATGTGCTCCTATAACATTTGAAACATTACAGATATTCTACCAGATATAATTGTGTTATTTATAAACTACTTAACAGTTTATAAGTCAGAATGGCTGAGAGTGATATAACTGGGTGACTCACAAGTGAGGAATAATTGCCTAGTATTTTTCAGAGTTACTGTCATTCTATACACCAGATACACAAGAGACAAAGGTAGGGAAATGTAATGCTTGAGAAAGATGTTAAGAAAGAGAGAAAGTAAGGTGTAAACTTACACAAACACCTATTTAAGGATGCAGAGATAAATTCATAGGACAACATGGCTTTATGCTCTTGTTCCATTGCTGCCCCAACCCATGAATGGGCAGCTTTCTTAACCTCTTTATGCATCTATTTCTTCACCTCTAAAACAGTTAAGAGAAAGGACTTGTTGAAAGGATTAACTCAGTTCATGCAGAGAAACTTCTACCTAACTCAGAACCTGTCAGCGATGTTTACAGGACTGTATTTTGGAGAAGCAAAGGAAAAGAGCACACCAAATGATTTCCTTAAGGTTTACTTACTGCAGCACTCCTTCCTGGAAAGCTGAAAAATGCATCAGGACCATACTTTTGAGGCATGTGCTTTAATACAGACAGCAACTTCCCAGCGTGTGGAGGCTATGAAAATAATCAATAATTTATACACCACATTATTCACCATAAAACAAAAATACATGTTTTTAATATAGTCATGCTTTAATATACACAAAGAATAATCAAATACTAGCTAAAATTAAAACTTGTAAAATAATCAAAAAGGTTATTTTCAGCTATCTCAAAGAAATAAGCAACTGTTTTTCCTATAGTATAGGACATATTAGGTATCTAATAAATATGAAGAAAACTTCTTGAAACTCTTCTCGACGCTGCAGCGAGAACCGTCGTTTTTTTTTTTTTTTTTAACAAAAGCTATTTTTTTTTTTTTAAGATTTATTTTATTTACTTTATTTATCCCCCCTTCCCCCAGATGATTCGCTCGTCTGTCTGCTCGCCTCCTCAAGGAGGAACTGGGAACTGAACCCAGGAACTCCCACATGAGAGGCCAGTGCCAAATACATCCACTCCCTGCCAGATGCAGGGTCTGCTGGCTTGTGGCCTCTGCCTGTTGCGGTGGTTGGCGGCTTTCTAGCTCGTTGTGGAGGAGGGGGTATCTGCTCATCTTCTTTTAGGAGGCACTGGGATCTGAACCCAGGACCTCCCATGTGGTAGGTGGGCACCCAGGTGGTTGAGCCACATCCGCTTCCCAAGAATGGCCTTTTAAAAATACAAACTATATCAAGCCACCCCACCACCTTCCACCTTAAACACTTTTTTAATTTAATAATGCTTTACTATGTGCCACTATTAAAGGTACTTTAAAAGCACTGAAACATTTTAACCTCATAACCACCTTATGGGGTGGTACTACTATTATCTCCATTTTATAGAGGAGGAAACAGGCACAGAAATATGTCCAAAGTCAGAAAGGTAGGAAGTGGCAGGGTGGGGATCAGAATTCAGTCTAATTTCATGCTTTTAACCACTGTACTTTCACTCTTATATTATGCTCTCTCTCCTCTGGCTTCCCACTGCCTTTAAATTTATGGACAAAACCTTTATGATACTGCATGGTCTGGCCCGTATATACCTCTTTAGCCCCATTTTGCATCTCACTCTCCCACACTTTTTTCTGCACTCCATCCACAATGCCTTCTCTCACTCCTCTCATAACAGAGCCTTAACACAAGCTATTCCCCTCTTCTTGAAATGTTCCTACTAGGCCTACTCCACCCTCCTCAATCAAGTAAATCTTCCCATATTTAGAGCTCATCTTAATGATCACATCCTTAGGGAACTCTTCCCTTCCCTGACTTCTGAGACCTTCAGTCCACAATATACCTCTACTAATAGCATGTACAAAAGCTGTAGGGTTACATTTCTTTAACTAATACCTCTTTGGCCCACAAATCTCCTCCAATATATGAAACAACCAACAATAAAAACAAAAAAAGTTTAATTACATTTACAATGAAAACCAAAAGACAATGAGATATGCATTATCATCCTAACCAGAAAATAAGATAAAGTGTATACCCACTTTCTTTGTTAAAATGTTAAAAGTTCAAAATAGGGTCAAGCAATAAGTGAAATCACTTATTTGCCTTCATTCTATTTTAGAAGCTTCTCTGAGTTATATTACTAATTGTCAGTAGCATGACAACCTTTTAACTAAATATTAAGCGGAAAGTAAAACTGGAAAGCTTCATTTTTAAGTGATTAAGAAATTTTCAGTTAAGCATACTGCTCAGTTATAAAAGTGTACTAACATAACTACATTCATACTGATTTTTTTTTTAAATCATTCCTCCAAATTTCCTTTTCTATAAACTAACCGGCAAAAGAATACATTAAGATAAGCATTTTCTTCCATAGGCACTGCTAGTGGGAATATATACTACAAAGGCCTTTCAGAAAACAATTTAGCATCATATTTTAAGAGTCTTTAAAAATATTCATACCAATTGATGCATTATTTCCACATGTAAAATTCTATATTAAAGTAATAATCAGAAAGGCAGGTGTAGATTTAGACATAGGGAATTTTCACCACACTACTGTGATAGCAAAAGATGAAAATAAACTGAATATTTATTTTTAAAAATAGGTAAATAAACGTGATAGATGTCTGAGCAAGGCCTCTTTTTATTAATAGTTTGTTATTCTTTCTCTGTATCCCCTAAACCTATTCTCATTCCCTTCCCTCTCCTCATAGGCAACTATACTAACATATTTAATCCTTTTGTATATGCTCCTTCAAAAATGTGTTTCTGGGTGCTTATACTTATAATTTAAATAACTGGTGTTGGGTTAAATATATCGTTCTGTTTCTTACTGTCAATATTTTCTGCATCTCTTCATGTTACTCCAAGCATTGATTCTAAATACTGTATAATCTATCCTGTGCATCCAACACGTTTTATCTACCCACTCTCCTAATGATGTACACCCATACTGACAATTCACTGCCATCAAAAATAGTGATTCAGTGAATATACTCATGTACATTTCCTTGTGGAATTATCAAAGAATTTCTATATACTCAGAATTTCTATATACTCAGAAACAGAATTGTTAAATTATTGGGTATGGGTGTAATTTACAAGACTACATAGTACTAGATTCCTCTTGAATTTGGCTCCACTAATGTTCATTCCTGCTAATAGCACACAAGATTTAGAGTAGCCCTATCTCCCCAACTATATTTGACATCCAACTTTATTTTTTATAATAAAAGATAGAAAGTGTTATCAATGTTCTTTTAATTTTAATTTCTCTATTAATATTGTGTGTTTATTTGATTCTTGGGTTCCACCTTTGACAATAAATATCTGTTTATACCTTTTGGTACTTTCTTATACATAATTTCCTATATTCACTAGTATAATAAAAAAAGTATTATTATTTATTTTGAAAAATAAAATATTTGAATATTTAAAAAAAAAAAAAAAATCAAACCACTGTACTTCCTCTTGTACATGACCTGCACTTAATAAGCCACTGTAAACAATTAGAAAACTGGAGAAAATGTATGAAATAAAAACTGTTTTCAGATCTGGAGTGAGAGGTAATAAATAACTCTGTTTGCTAAGAAAAGGGAAGCAAACAAATAAGTCATATGAGTATCCCAGCTTTATACCTAAAAGCAATTTCCATACCACTACACAGAGAGAGGGAATGCAAACAGAACTTGAAGGTCCTGCTGAATTGAAGTGAGAGAGATTGAAGTATGGTGAGTCCAAAGTGGCTATAAAGGCAGAGTACTGCAGAGGAAAGAAGTATGTAGAGGAGAAGCTCGAGAAACCCATATTTAGTCTTTGGCTCAAACTGTGCTTGCCTACGATAAAACTCGACAAGGTGGAGCCAAGGTACTGAGAGGTATATATAAGTCACAGAATTCCCAGAGCTAGATACTTTCAGGAAGATGGCGAACTGGAAAGGCATGGGAATCTCTTCTCCAGAAAAATAGCTAGAGGACAGGGTGAAACAACCTAGAAAAAGATCTTCTGGGGTTTAGGACACCAGGTGAAGGCTGAACACTGCCCAGAGGAGAGAGGGACAATGAAGGGAAATTGCAACGACAGAAGTGTGAGTTGAAACCAGTGGCTGCTGCTGCCAGCATCATCCACCAAACTAAAGACACTTTAGAATTCTCAGGCCTCTGGGAATACGACTATAGACAAAGTGGGTGCCAGGGATTTACCACCCCAGGAAAGTGGAGAAAGAGAGATACAGTCTGAGGCTGACTCAGCTTCTGACCCACAAATTTGGTCTGCTGTGTCCCACAAACCCTTCTATGCCAGGTGGGACAACACAGTGGTTTGCCCCAGGAATGAGCAGATGAGAAATCCAACCTCTCAATTACCCTCTCTTCTAGCTGGGACTAATTGTTAAGGATGTCCCAGGAGAGGGGAGAGAAAGGGACACAGCCTAAGGGTGACTTAGCTTTTGACTCACAAATTTGGTCTGCAGTGTCCCTGGAGCCCTTCCAGGCTGTTTGGGGCTGCATTAATGTTTGCCTTGGGGGCCAAAAAGGGGCTAAAGATACACAAGCCTCCCAATCTCCTCCTCTACTAACAGGAACTAACTGTTGAGGACTCAGAGGGGAGTGGAAATATTTTCAACCTGGGAAAAGGGAGGGGGCTGCCAGACAAGGCTGGAGAACTATCTCAGAGAACATTTGAATTACAAGGCTCATAGCTTCCAGACAGGAAGCTCTATCACATTGATCAGTCTCTGTTGCAACAAATGCACTCTGACCAGGCATTGAACTGAGAACTGCCAAGGAGCACCATCTGCTGGCAGACCAAGGAAGTGTATGCAAGAAAATTAAAAATAAGTAGGAGAGGCTTTTTCCATACTATATAACCTGCCTCCCCAAGGCACTAGGAGGCGACTCTACAAACAATTACTGGGTCCAGTGCCCAGTTTTGAGCAACCAGCAGGACAATCCTAACAATCCAGGTCGAGCCAAGAATCAAAGAGTAGGGGTAACACACAGTCTCCTGCCACTAAATCCCTACAAAAGAAAAGAAATTGAGCATCTCAGTAAAGTACATCCTAATCAGATACCTAGACATCAGCAAAAAATTACGAACCATACTAAGATAATAGAAGACATGGCCCAAAAAAAGAAATGTATCAAAGCTCCAGGTGAGATGCAGGATTTAAGACAACTAATTAATGAGATGCACATGTTTCCAAAATCAAATTAATGAGTTAAAAAACAATTGGTTAAAGAGATAAACAACATCAAGAAGACAATGAGCGAGAATAAAGAGGAATTTGAAATCCTAAATAGAAAAATAACAGACCTCATGGTCTGAAAGACACAATAGGTGAGATCAAAAACACATTAGAGGCATACAACAGCAGATTGAAAATGACAAAAGAAAGAATAAGTGATAGAGAAAACAGTACAACTGAAATTGAACAGGAAAAAAAAGAAACAAGAGAGAGAAAAGAATGGAAAAAATTGACTAAGAGCTCAGGGAGTTGAATGACAACATGAAACGCAATAACCTAAGTGTCACAGGAGTTCCAGAAGGAGAAGAGAAAGGAAAAGGGGCAGAAAGAGTATTTGAGGAAATAATACCTGAAACTTTCCCAACTCTCACAAAAGAAATGAATTTACACGTCCAAGAAGCACACCATACCCCAATCAGAATAAATCCAAATAGACCTACTCCAGGACACATACCACTCAGAATGTCAAATGTCAAAGATAAAGAGAAAATTCTCAGGGCAGCAAGGGAAAAGCAAACCATAACGTACAAGGGATGTCCAGTAAGACTTAGCACAGATTTCTCTTCAGAAACCATGGAGGTGAGAAGACAGTGGTATGATACAATTAGGATACTGAAAGAGAAAAACTGCCAGCCGAGAATTCTTTATCCAGCAAAACTGTCCTTCAAATATGAAGATGAGTATAAAATATTCACAAATAAACAGAAACTAAGCATTCGTAAAAAGGAATCCACCTTTGCAGGCAATATTAAAGGAAGCCTTAGAGGCCTGAAAGATAAGGACAGGAGAGAGAGGCTTGGAGAAGAGTACAGAATAGCAGAAAGGATAACCGAAAGAGTAAAAGGAGAGACAAAAATAAGATATGACATATGAAAACCAAAGAATAAAACAGAGGAAGTAAATAGTGCATTTACAGTAATAGCATTGAATGTGAATGGATTAAACTCCCCAATCAAAAGATACAGGCTGACAGAAGGGATTAAAAAAAACATGAGCCATCCATATGCTGCTTACAAGAGACTCACCTTAGACCCAGAGACACAAACTGGCTGAAAGTGAAAGGTTGGAAAAATATACTCCATGCAAATAGTAACCAGAAAAGAGAAGGGGTAGCTGTACTAATATCAGACAAAACAGACTTTAAATGCAAAAAAGTTATGAGATAGAGAAGGTCATTATATATTAATAAAAGGGACAATCCAAAATGAACATTTAACAGTCATAAATATCTATGCACCTAACCAGGTAGCCTCAAAATGCATGAGAGAAACTTTGGGAAAACTGAAGCGAGAAATAGATACCTCTACAATAATCACTGGAGACTTCAACACCCCACTCACATCATTAGATAGAACTAGACAGAAGATCAACAAGGAAACAGAGAACTTGAACAATATGATAAATGAATTAGACCTAACAAACATATACAGAACACTGCATCCAAACTCAGTGGGTTATACATTCTTCTCAAGTGCCCATGGATCTTGCTCCAGGATAGACCACATGTTAGGGCACAATGCAGCTCTCAATAAATATAAAAAGAACAAAATTATACAAAGCACATTCTCAAATTATAATGGAATGAAACTGGAAATCAGTAATAGACAGGAAAAAAGCAAATTCACAAATGTGTGGAGGCTAAACAACACACTCCTAAATAATCAGTGGGTCAAAGAAGAAATTGCAAGTGAAATCAGTAAATACATTGAAAAAAATGAAAATGAAAACACAACTTATCAAAATTTATGAGATATAGCAAAGGCAGTCTTGAGAGGGAAATGTATAGCCCTAAATGCCTATATTAAAAAAGAAGAAAGAGGTAAACTCAAAGATTTAATGGAACTAGAGAATCTGGAAAAAGAACAGCAAACCAAACTAAGGAGAAGGAAAGAAATAACAAAGATTAGAGCAGAAATAAATAAAATTGAGGGAAAAAAAAAAACAACTGAGAAAATCAACAAAACCAAAAGCTGGTTCTTTGAAAAGATCAATAAAGTTGATAAATCCCTAACTAGGCTAACAAAGAAAGAGAGAAGATGCAAATAAATACAACAGAAATGAAAGGGGGGAAGTTACCAATGATCCCACAGAAATAAAAAAAAATCATAAGAGGATATCATGAGAAACTGTATGCCAACAAACTAGACAACCTAGAGGAAATGGACAAATTCCTAGAAGTGCACAACCAACCTACACTGACACTACAAGAAATACAAGAACTTAACAAACCAATCACATTTAAGGAGATTGAATCTGTCGTCAAAATTCTCCCAGCAAAGAAAAGTCCAGGACCACATAGCTTCACAGGTAAAGTCTACCAATCATTTCAAAAAGAATTAACACCAATCCGATTTCAACTCTTCCAAAAAATTAAAGAGGAGGGAAAATTACCCAACACATTTTATGAGACCAACATCACCCTAATACCAAAGCCAGATAAAGATACCACAAGAAAAGAAAATAACAGAACAATCTCTCTAATGAACATAGAAGCAAAAATTCTCATCAAAGTACTTGAAAATCGAATCCAATCCAACACCATATCAAAATCACGACCAACTGGGATTTATTCCTGGTATCCAAGGCTGGTTCAACATAAGAAAATCAATCAACATACTACACCACATTAACAAATTAAAGGGAAAAAAAATACATGATAACCTCAATTGATGTAGAAAAGGCATTTGACAAAACCCAGCATCCTTTTTTGATAAAAACACTTCAAAAGATAGGAATAAAGGAAAATTCCTCAATATGATAAAAGGCATATATGAAAAACCCACAGCCAACATACTCAATGGGAAAAGGTTGAAAGCTTTCCCTCTAAGATCAGGAACAAGATAAGGATGCCCACTGTCACCATTGTTGTTCAATATTCTACTAGAAGTTCTAGCTAGGGCAATTAGACAAGAAAAAAATTTTAAAAGCATCCAAATATGAAAAGAAGAAGTAAAACTCTCACTGTTTGTAAATGACATGATCCTATACTTGGAAAATCCTGAAGTATCCGTGACAAAGCTAGTTGAGCTAATAAAGGAGTTCAGCAAAGTGGCAGGATACATGATTAACATGCAAAAAAATCAGTAATGTTCTTGTACACTAGGACTGAACCATCTGAGGAGGAAATCGGGAAAAATTTCATTTTCAATAGCAACAAAAAGACTCAAATACCTAGGAATTAGTTTAACCAAAGAAGTATAGGACTTACATGCAGAAAACTATAAAACAATGTTAAAAGAAATTTTAAAAGACCTAAACAAATGAAAACACATTCTGTGTTCATGGATTAGAAGAATAAATATTGTGAAGATGTCAATCTTACCCAAACTGATATATAGATTCAATGCAATACACTCAAAATTCTAACAGCCTACTTTACAAAAATAGAAAAGGCAATCACCAAATTCATTTGGAAGTGAAAGTGCACCCATATAGCCAAAAGCATTCCAAAAAAGAACAATGTGGGAGGAATTTCACTGCCTGACCTTAAAACATATTACAAAGCTACAGTGGTCAAAACAGCATTGTACTGACATAAAGATAGACACATCCATCAGTAGAATAGAATTGAGAATCCAGAAATAAACCCTCACCTACACAGTCAACTGGTTTTTGACAAACCTACCAAGTTAATGTTAACAGGAAAAAACAGTCTCTTCAACAAATGGTGCTGGGACAACTGGATATCTATAGCCAAAAGAACGAAAGAGGACACCTATCTCACTCCCTATACAAGAAATCAACTCAAAATGGATCAAAGATCTAAATATAAAAGCCAGGGCCATAAAACTATTAGAAGAAAATGTAGAGGAACATCTTTAAGACCTTGTAGTAGGTGATGGTTTCTTGGACCTTACACCTAAAACACATGCAAAAAAAGAAAAAATAGATGAATGGGACCTCCTCAAAATTAAACACTTTTTTGCACATCACAGGACTTTGTCAAAAGGGTGAAAAGGCAGCCAACTCAATGGGAAAAAATATTTGGAAATCACATGTCTGATAAGGGTTAAATATCCAGGATATCAACTCAACAATAGAAAAACCAATGACCCAATTAAAAATGGGCAAAAGACTTGAACAGACATTTGTCCAAAGAAGAAATACAAATAGCAAAAAAACACATGAAGAAATGCTCAACATTACTAATGATTAGGGAAATGCAAATCAAAATTACAATGAGATATCATTTCACACCTATCAGAATGGCCACTATTAAAAGGACAGAGAGGGACAACCAGCAAGATGGCAACAGAGTAAAGAGCTCCTAGAATCAGCTCCTGCTATGGGGCAGTTGGTGATCACCCAGAGCTATCTAGAGCGTTTGGGGGCTCCAGGAGACCAGAATTATATCCCACACATCCTTGAAAGAATGGAAGGAGGAGACTGCCCCTCTGCAGAGAAGATTCATAAGTAGAGGACTCCTCACCACAGAGGCAGATGCCCATCCTCCAGTGGAGGCAAAGCCACCTCGGGAGCTGTTCCACGGCTGGAATTGGAAGCTCCACTTCCCAAAAACGGGGAATGAAGAGATGGTTTGGCACCAACTTCACCTACTGATTAGTAAATTCAGCAGGCTAAAGTATAATCCTAAGAATAGCTAAAGTTTGAACCTGTCCAAGTCAGAAAGAGGCCAGTAGTCGCCATCTTACCTCCGCGCCTGACACAAGTGGAAGTGGAGCTGACTGAAAATCATGGTGCTGGTTGGGACTGCCTTTTTCCATCTATATCAGATTGCCACTCTAGCCTAAGCCCCAGGCCCACCTCAGGCAGGGCAGAAGCTGGGGGGAGCTGCGCCAGCCTCTCTGGTAAATTACAGGCCACGTCGCAGAGGCCCGTAATCATTCTACTCTGGCAGCACAAGCCACCCCAGGAGCTACTCTGTGGCAGAAATTGGAAGCTTCATTTCCCAAAAACAGGAAAGAGACGGTTAGCCACCGATTTCAGCCACTAATTAGAAAATTCGGCTGGCTAAAGTATAACCCTAAGAACAGATAAAGTTTGAGCCTATCAAAGTCAGAAGTAGGCCAGTAACAGCCATTTTGACTCCAAAATGAAGCCATTTTGACTCCCCAACATGAAGGGAAGCCGAGCTGGCTGAAAATCACAGTGTCGGTAGAGACCAGTTTCTTTCACCCAGATTGGCCTGCAGCTCTAGCCTAGGCTTTAGCCCCACCTCTAGCAGGAAAGAAGCTGGCGGGCCCTGCACCGTCTATCCAGGTAACTGCAGGTACATTTAGCTGGCACAGACTGAATAATTGGAAGTCTACTGGGGCAACTGTGGTCATCTTAGAACTGCACTGGATAGATTGCTGCCCATACCTGCAGCTCCATCCTACCACAGGCAGGGGAGAAAGGGACATGATGCTTCATCAGTCTGTCTGGACAACTACAGTCTAGGCCTGCATGAGTAGGATTATTCCACACAGCTATGGCTCTGTCCCTACCCCCGGCAAAGGAGAGAGTTGGGAGAAGCTCCACTAGTCCTTGGGGCAATGAGGGCAGCTTGAGCCTCCACAGCCTATAGCACCAACTACATCCTTGGCTCCTACCACACAACCAGAGCAAGGGAAAAGGGAAGGAAGCCCTAAACTAAAGAGAAAAACTGCACACAGAATAAATACCCTAGTAAGCAAGATGCCAAAACACCAAGAAAAAAATTACAATCCACACCAAGAAACAGGAAGATAGGGCCCAGTTAAAGGAACAAGAAGATAAGCCTCCAGATGATATAAAGGAATTGAGACAACTAATCATAGATGTTCAAACAAATCTCCTTAATAAATTCAATGAGATGGCTAAAGAAATTAGGATATTAAGAAGACATTGGATGGGCACAAAGAAGAATTTGAAAACATACATAGGAAAATAGCAGATCTTATGAGAATGAAAGGTGCAATAAATGAAATTAAACATACACTGGAATCATATAATAGCAGATTTGAGGAGGCAGAAGAAAGGATTGGTGAGCTTGAAGAAATGGCCTCTGAAAGTGAATATACAAAAGAAGAGATGAAGAAAAGATTGAAAAACCTTGAACAAGGTCTCAGAAAACTAAACAACAGCAAGAGACATGCAAGCATACATGTCATGGGTGTCCCAAAAGGAGAAGAGAAGGGAAAAGGAGCAGAAGGAATATTGGAAGAAATAATGGTAGAAATTTTCCCAACCCTATTGAAGAACATGTTCAAGAAGCACAACGTACACCCATCCGAAAAAATCCGAACAGACCAACTCCAAGACACATACTAATCAGAATGTTAAATGCCAAAGACAAAGAGAGAATTCTGAGAGAAGCAAATGAAAAGCAATGCATAACATGTAAGAGATACCCAATAAGATTAAGTGCTGATTTCTCACCAGAAACCATGGAGGCAAGAAGACAGCAGTATGATATATTTAAGATACTGCAAGAGAAAAACTTCCAGCCAACAATCTTTTATCTGACAAGACTGTCTTTCAAAAATGAAGGTGAGTTTACAATATTTACTGATAAACAGAAACTGAGAAAGTTTGTAACCAAGAGACCTGGTTTGCAGGAAGTACTAAAGGGTGTACTACAGCCTGAAAAGAAAAGACAGGAAAGAGAAGCCTAGAAGAGAATCTAGAAATGAAGATTATATCAATAAAAGTAACTAAAAGTGTCAAAAGAGTGGTGAAAATAAAATATGACAGATGAAACTCAAATATTCATGAATAAACTTAACCAATGATGTAAAGCGCTTGTATTCAGAAAAGTACAACTCATTGTCAAAAGAAATTTTAAAAAGGCCTAAATAATTGGAAGAACATTTCATGCTCACGGATATCATTAAGATGTCAATTCTACTCAAAGTGATGAACAGATTTAGTGCAATTCCGATAAAAATTCCACCAGCATTTTTTAAGTAAATGGAAAATATTATTATCAAATTTATTTGGAAGGGTAAGGAGTCCAGAATAGCTAGAAGCATCTTAAAAAATGAAAAGCAAAGTTGGAGGACTCTCATTTCCGGACTTTAAGACGTATTACCTAGCTACAGTGGTAAAAACAGCATGGTACTGGCATAAAGACAGACACATAGACCAATGGAACCAAACCGATGGTTCAGAAACAGACCCTCACATCTATGGTCAAGTGATTTTTGATTAGCCTGTCAAACCCACCCAGCTCAGACAGAACAGTCCATTCAACAAATGGTGCTGAGAAAACTGGATATCCATAGCAAAAGAAGGAAAGAGGACCCCTATCTCACACCTTATACAAAGACTAACTCAAAATGAATCAAAAACCTAAATATAAAAGCAAGAACCATAAAGTTTCTAGAAGAAAATGTAGGAAAATATCTTCAAGACCCAGTGGTAGGTGGTGGATTCTTAAAGGAGATAAGAGGACTGAGATGGACTACTGATATTTAATGTATGTAGAAGTTTTCATTAGCTTTACTGTAAAAGTGTGGAAAAGTACAGAGTTGATGGTAACACATGAGTGAATAATAACTGGTTTATAAATGGGGATGTGGCTGAAAATGGTAGTCTAGGGATGTAAATGCCATTTGACAGAAAGCTAGAGAATAATCTAGGGACTGAATAGCACTGTAAACTGAGATGTGGATTAGAATTGTAGTTGATGGTACAGATGCAAGAGTGTCCTTTGTGAGCTAGAGCAGATGTATATCTCTATTGCAGGGTGGTGGGAATTTGGAGAAGCATGAGAAAAATACAACTGGAGTGACCTATGGACTGTGGTTAACAGTAATAGTGTAATATTCTTGCATCTATGCAAAAGATGTACTGTGTTGATAATGGGGGAGTATGGAAAATGTATGCCAAATGTACGCTGTGGACCTGGTAATAATCTGATGATATTATCTCATAATCTATAACAAATGTTCCACCACAGTGTGGTGTGTTGATAGAGGGGTGTTGTTTGGGAATTCTGCACATGCATGATTGGTTTGTAAGTACAACTTCTGTCACAAAAATATATTAAAAGAATAATAATAGGGTGGGTTGGGGGAAAAACACACCAAATGTAAGATAAGGACTATAATTAGTAGTAAGATTTTGACAATATTCTTTCATAATTTGTAACAAATGTCTCACGACAACGCAAGATGTTGGTGGAGGGTTGATGTATGGGACCCCCGTATGATGTTATGAATGTTTGCTTTGTAAGTTCACAACTTTTACTATACACTTATTGTTTATGCATGTTCATGTATAAATGATATAAAAATAGTAATAATAATAATAATAGAGTGGGTTGGGGGAAAATACTTTGGTTAGTAGTAATATTTTGAGGATGCTCTTTAATCATTAGTTAAAAATGTTTCACAACAATTGGTGGTATTGGCGGTAGGGTGAGTTATGAGAGCCCTGTATGATGTTATGTATGTTTGTTTTGTAAGTTCACAACTATTGCTATACATTTATTATTTATGTATGTTCATGTATGAGTGATATACTTCAATAAAATTTTTTTAAATGCTATGTTAAAAAAAAAAAGACAGAACTACAAGTGTTGGAGAGGATGTGGAGAGATAGGAACACTTCTTCACTGTTGGTGGGAATGCAGGATGGTACAACCACTATGGAGGACTGTTTGGCAGTTCCTAAAGAAGTTGAATATAGACTTGCCATGTGACCCTGCAATATCACTACTGGGTATATTATACCCAGAAGAACTGAGAGCAGTGACACGAACAGACATGTGCACATCATTGTTCATAGTGACATTATTCATGATTGCCAAACATTGGAAACAACCCTGGTGTCCATCAACAGATGAATGGATAAACAAACTGTGGTCTATTCACATGATAGAATATTATGCAACTGTAAGAAGAAATGAAGTCATAAAGCATATGACAACATGGATGAACCTGGAGGACATTATGTTGAGTGAAGCAAGCCAGACACAAAACGACAAATACTATATGATTGCGTTACTATGAACCAAATATATTGTGTAACATATAGTATGATTCAAAAAAAAATTCATATGTATCCAGTACATTTAATTGAGAAATGTATGTTTTCATTCAACTGTGTTTTCTTTTTAGTTTTTAATTGTTTATATTTTCAATTATTAATTGTACAAAATAAAGTTTAAAAAAAGAAAAAAAAAAAAAGAATTTCCAGAGCTAGTACACAGCCAGGAAATGTTTTGGCACTGTGGAGAGAACACAGTCCTCTGCTATCTCTTGCTCCATGTCTGAGACTTAGGGCCATTTATTAAAGACCCTAGAAGGTCTAGGACTAAGTAGTGAAGCTAAATTAGTCCTAGAGTTACAGCTACTCTAGCCCCATCAGAAAAGGAAAAAAAAAACAAAAAACACCTTAAAACTACCAGGAAAGGATAAAATTGATCCAAAGTAACTTACCCGCCTGTCAGAACAAAGTCTAACAATCTTAAAAGGAATATTACAAGATACAGCACTCAACAATTTACGATTCACTATGTCTACCAAAACTATGCCTAAAATCATTAGCCATAAGAAGCAGGAAAATGTGACCCATAAGTAGGAACAAAATCAGGGAGTAGAAACTGAACCAGAAAATGACAGATTATAAAATAAATAGACAAGAACATTAAAGCAATTTTTATTAAAACTATGCCAAATATTCTCAAGGATTTAAAGGAAAATGTGAACATAATGAGGAAAGGAATAGAAAACATTAAGAACCAAACAGAACACACTTCAGAAGAAAAGCTCATTTAACTTGTGAATAAAACAATAATAATAATAATCCAAAATAAAGCATAAAGAGAAAAGATTGGGGGGGGGAAGGCAGGGAACAGAACCCAGTGACCTGTGGCACCATATCCAGAGGTCTAACAAACATGTAATTGGAGTGGGGGATACTTTCAAATACCAAAGAGTAATAGATGTTCTTACCCATTGTCCTTTATCTCCTTGAAGTTTACTGAAGAATAGCTTTAGTTCCCGAACTGTCAAATTATAGCTAGCCAGCACTCCCAACATGTCAACTAAAAGATCTGGAAACAAAAGAAAACAATAAAATAATTAAGCCAATTACATTTCTTGAGAGATTAAGATATACTATCCTTACTTAAGGATTTGGACACTGAAGTGCCAGGTACATGATAGATACTCAAATATTTCTTAAATGTTGCTCAGTGAAATAAGAAACATACATGATTTAACAATCAACTTCTTCATGTGCAATGAACTGTACAATAAGTCATACCTGCTATCATATTGTCAACTTTTTCAATTTCCCCAAGCACTTTTTCAACAAGGCCTACTTCAGTACAGACTTGAAGATTTCGTATGCTTTTCTTCAGAATGGCTGTAAACATGCTCCAGACTTCTGCTTGGCAAGTAATGTCACATTTTTCCAGTAGGTCCACCATGCAAATGATACTCTCACCTTCTTGGATAATGAAATTCATTTCTAAATCAAACTGTCCTCCTACCAGCTTAAAAAAAAAATTCAAAACATTACTACTGCTTCAGTTTCACTATACCACATCATAAATCTTAATTTAGCAATAACTAACACATCTTTCTTTACCCCTACAATTTTAAGAAATTAATTTTTAAAACACAGCTCTAAAATAATAAAGATTCTAAAGAAATCTTCAAGACAAGTTAGCACAAGAGTCAAATAAGATTAAGAATGTAAAAACTGAAATATTTTTCAACAAAAACAAACATAAGATGTCTTGGGTAAGTCAGTGTCTTCTGCCAGCTCTGTAATTGCTTCTAATGCAATATCTCCTTAATGAATTATCAACATTGTCTGTGGACAACCCATAGGAACCTAAAGATCCTTTTTACTACCTAAACAAGGCATGAGCTAATAACAAAAATGAAAACCTTTGAAAAAGACTCAGAGTGGACACAAAATTTAGAATTTATATTTGTCAATTTTCTCATTTATTATTTTGATCCCTTGTCAATAATTAGAATAACTAAAACAAAACTAGCCATACATGCAGTTAATAATCAAGAAAATTTATTTCATTGATAGACCAGAGAAGAGTATTTCACTGATACTTCCAAAGAAGACTATAACTGTCCTAAACTCACCTTGCCATTTCACTCACACCCTCCTCCTAAAAGAGATAGAGCTGGTAGATTTTAAACAAATTCCAATTAAACAGCAGATTTTAAATACTTTTAGAATTACTTCTGTAGAGCTATTATTTTTAAACTACATTAAAAAAATATCTTTCTCAGAAATAGTTCATCTACATGTCTGTCACTCTGAATTCATCGTAGTTTTTTATTATGTACTTCTAAACCCAAAAGATGGGCAAAAATGAGTAAAAATTACTTTCTGAAAGTAAATTTTAAAAAAGAAAAATGGGCAAAGGCAATGAATAAAAAAGAAAATAATACAAATGGCATTTAAACATATGCAAAGAAACACAATCTTGCTCAAAAAATTAATGAAAATTACAACTACACTGATATACCATTTTCACATAATTGATTGGCAAATTCCATATATATTAATAATATATGACATATTGGCAAGCACATAGGGAAACAGGTCCTCTCACACATTGCTGATTTTGAGAAAACTGATACAATATGTATGGATGGTAATTTAACAATATCTATCAAAACTTTTAAAATTTGGAACTCTTTGAAATAGTAATTTAACAACTAGAAATATATCCTATAGATACTATCACACTTGTAGGTAATAATGTTAGATATGTACAAGAACTTCATTTTAGCAAGGTTTGAACAAAAAAACATAAAAATCAACCTCTCCCAAAAAAAAAACATTATATAGTAGTGGTTAATAACTTTGCATATACCTATACAATGGAATATGAAACGGCAATTAAAAAGGAGGCAGCTTTAAATAATAAGATTGCTAAAATACATTGTTAGGTAAGAAAATCAAGGTGGAAAAAATGTGAATACTAAGCTACAACTTAAGTATGAAATATATACAGAGACATATGTTTATGCTCCTATATGCTTAGGATAGACAAACAAGAAACTACATAGTGATTGCCCCTAGAAAAGGAAACTGGATGCCTGGGGAGAGGAAGCAAAAGGAGAGTTTTCTGGTGCAAACATTTTCAAACCATTTGAATTTTGTGCCATGAATATATATTATTACTAAAAAAGTAAATAACTTAAAAAGAAGAAAACACTACTGATGTTTAGCATCATAACTCATAAAAGCATGATTAAAAATACAAATGTTATCAATAATAATGAACAAGTTTGGAATTTCTTGTTCATGTTTGTAACATATTACTCACTAAATCAAAAAAGAATTTAGTATGATATAATAATGACACTATGCAGCAGTGATATTCAAAATATTTAACAACCAGTACAGTGCAGCACCAAGCAATCAGAGCAGATACCAGTCCTAAGAGAATGGGTGCAAGCTGTAAACAAGTCATACTGACATACTGAGGCACACTGGCTGAATATTAACCTTGATAGAATGTACATTAGCAAAACTGACACAGTGAACATAACTACACAAAGAACTACAAAAAAACATTTCAATAAATAATAATTTATAAGTTCATTCAACAAACTTAATGAATGCCTATTGTATACCCTGGAGACATAGTGGAACACTACTGAATAAGGCAGATAAGGCCCATACCCGTACTCATGGCCATCAACACAACATCGAATATTCTGCAGAATTTTCATTAAAAACTGCTTAATTAGAAATATACTAGACTTCTGGTTTCTAAACTGAAATCTAAGCCTTTGTTTCAATAAAAGCACATGATATACAAATGAAATCAGGTCAGTAACATCAGACCAGAGTCATTCTGTGTAAATACAAAAAAAAATATGCAGGGGAGTGGATGTAGCTCAAGTGGATGTGCACCTGCTTCCCATATACAAGGTCCCAGGTTTGAGCCCCAGGAATCTCCTAAAAACAAAACAAAACAACAAAAAAAAAAAAACAACTCTCATTGGGGAGTGGCTATAGCTCTGTGGTTGAATGCCTGCTGTGCATGTACGAGGTCCTGGGTTAATCCATGGTACCTCCCAAAATAAATAAATAAGCAACATTAATATGATAGTTTCTTAAATATTTGTAATCTAGGTAAACCATCATAAAAGAGTTTCTAAGAAAGACAGCATTTCTGTTACCAGGCATAGTATAAAATATCAAATAGTAAACCATATAAAAAATATACACACCCCACCCTAATTAAGGTGGTAGAATGAGATGCTTCAGGGATCTCTTCCTCCACAGAATCTTTGAACAACCAGTAGGAACTGGCAAAAATAACCAATTTTTTTTTTAATTTCCCCGAGATGGCTCCCCCATCTGTCTGCTCATTGTCTTTAGGAGTCACCAGGAACTGAATCCAGGACCTCCCATGTGGAAGGCTAGTGCCCAACCACTTGAGCCACTTGCAGGCCCTGCTGGTTGAGTCGCCTGCTGGTTGCGACGTCTGCTGGATGTGGTGCCAGCTTGGTGCAGCGTCTGTTCCTTGTGGAGTCTGCTCATTACAGCAGGTGCTGTGTCTGCTCGTTGCAGCATCTGCTCATTGCAGCATCTGTGACGTTTGCTGGTTGCAGCGTCTGCTTGTCTTCTTTAGAAGGCACCGGGAACCACACCCGGGACCTCCCATGTGGGAGGTAGGCACCCAATTACTTGAGCCACATCGGCTCCCTCAGAAATAACCATTTTAAAACTCCAGAGAACAGTTAAAGGACTGCAGTTAAAGGGTAAGCACTAAATGAAGAAAAAAGCTTCTTAAAAGAAGTAGGATTTTGTGGCACACTAGCTGGACCCTCTCCCACCACTCACCAGCTGGACATAGAGCTGGCCTGCGCTACCAGCGCATCATCCTGGTTCTGAATGGAGCACAGACAGTAACCCTCATGCACAAAGTGGGAGTATGTATGTCTGCCTCAATATGTCTGGTGGTGGGCCTGAGGAACTCTCTGTCCCAGAACTTGTCCTGCGCATAGGCAGTTCACTGAGCTCTCCCACAGAATGCTATAGGAGAGAAGTCAAGTCATAATGCCTGGAGCAAGGGATTACTGGCTGTAGGACATACACTGCAGTGCCCAGGACAGTGAGGAAACCTTTCCTAGGGAAGAAGGGACATTTGTACCTATGTAAACAGGGGATTCCTGGGGACACGAGCACATGCTCAGAAAAGATCAGAGAAGCCCCTATGCTTTGGCCTGGAGCTATTTTCAAGCAAACCATTGCATGGAAAGCCCTGAGGATGAGAGCACTTGCACAGGTCAATCTACAGAGACTGGGAAAGTTGTTTTCTTTTTTCCCTCCTCCCTCTTTTTTTGTCAGCTCCTGGCATTCAAGGAAAACTCAGTCCTTACAGTGGGTGGATACAAGCTTAAAGAACAGATGTCACAAAGTCTAAATTCCAATAAAATATTAAAATATCAAAATGACCTGGTTTCAACAAAAGTTTACAAAACATACAAAGAAACTGTAAGTGATGGCATAGGCAAAGGAGAAGAGTAAAGCATTAGAAAAGCATCAGTGAGGAAGATCATACCTGGGACACACCAGACAAAGACTTTCAAAGCATGAGCCTAATTATGCTCAAAGAGCTAAAGGAAAACATGGACAAAGAACTAAAGGAAATCAGGGAAATGATAAATGAACAAAGGGAATATCAATAGAGAGGTGGAAATTATGAAAAGGAACTAAACAGAGCTGAAGACCACAATGACAGAAATTTAAAATTCCCTATAGGAATTCAAGAACAGATTGGAGCTGGCAGGAGAAAGAATCAGTGATCCTGAAGGTAAGACCAATGAAATCATCCCATCTTAAGGGCAGAAAGAAGAAAGAATGCATACCAATATACACATTGTGGGAGTCCCAGAAGAAGAGAAAAAAAGGGGGGCAGAGAGAAAATTCAAAGAAATAAAGGCTGAAAACTTCTAAATTTAACAAAAGACATAAACATATACATCCAAGACACTGAATGATCTCCAAACAATACTACTGTATTTTTAGTTTGTAACTCCACTTTTTACTTCCTATAGGATCTAAAAGGCAAAGGCACAAAATGTAACTATCATCAGTGGTTCTGGACATATAATGCACAAACATGTAATTTGTGACAAAAACTATATAAAGGTGGGGGGACAGAAGGGTCTGGGAACACTGTTCGTGCATATTATTTAAATTATATTGGTATCAAAGAAAATGAGATTACAGATTCAGAATGTTAAATTTAAGGCACGGGTAACTACAAAGAAAATATCAGAGAATATCTGTCATAAAGACAGAAAGTAGATTACAGGTTGACAGGGGTGTGGACTGGGGCAATGGAGAATTAATGCATAATGGGTATAGAGTTTCTCTCTGGGGAGACGGGAAAGTTTTAGTAATGGAAAGTGGTGAACATTCTCCAATGATGTAAATGTGAATAATCCTATTGAATGGTAGGCCTGGGAGAGGTTGAGATAATGTTTGTTTATATATATTGCCACAGTTCTAAATAAGAAAAAAAAAGCAACTAAAGAGACGATGACAATTAAATGCAATACATAATCCTGGATGGGATCTAGCAAAGCAGGAGAAAGGCTCAAAGGGATGTTACTGGGATATAAGAAAAAATTGGAATATAGACTTGTAACCACCCGTTAGTTTCATGACTGAATATCCTTGTTCTTAAGAAATGTACATGGCAGTATTAACTGTTCAAGAAGCATGGTATATACAACCTACATGCAAGTTTCAGAAAATGAACCGATAAATAGACAGATTGGAGGACAGATGGATGATGGATGGGATGATACCAGCAAAGGTAGCAAAATTTAAAATTGGTGGATCTGGGTATGTGGTGGTAGGGGTAAAGTAGAATTCTCTGTATGACATCTGTATTATTTTTGTAGCTGTCCTATAAGTCTCAAAGTGGTTCAAAATAAAAAGTTAAAAAAATAAAGCACATGGAAGACTATACCAAAAAAGGGGTAAATTTTCCTGTATTTAATTACACACCAATAAACCTGACTTTAATATTAAAATATGTGTGTACACACACACACACACACAGGAAATATAAGATAAAACTTAGCTGTCCTGATTTTGTGATAATCAGGGTAGGCTAAACATTTGCTATATTAGAAAACATGCATGTGTCCCCAGACCTAGTTTTTCTCGCTAGGTCTGGTTTTTAGAATGCTGGTGATAAACTAAGCCTGATTTATTATACGACCATCCTGTACGGGAAATGACTGTAACTCTAAGTATCTTTGGTCAAGCTTAAGAGATATAACAGGGGGACGGATGTGGCTCAAATGGTTGGGCATTTGTCTCCCATATGGAGGGACCTGGGTTCAATCCCCAGGACCTCCTGGTAAAAATTTAAAAAAGAAAAATATAGAAGGCCCATGGGCCACCAGGCCCCATGCACAGGTGCGCCACCAGGTCCCACGAGCGGGTGAGGCCCCCAGGCACCGTGCACAGGTGTGCCGCCAAGCCCCGTGAGCAGGTGCGCCCCTCCAAGCCCCGCGAGCCACACAGCAAGATGATGATGTAACAAGAGAGTGACACAAGGGAGAGCCAAGACGAGACATGCTGAAAAACCAGGAATAAGGTGGTGCAGGCGGTAGGACGCCTCTCTGGTGGTTCCAAGGATCAAATCCCAATGAAGACAGTAGAAGGATGAGAAGAGAGGGCAGAAAACAGACATAGAGAGTTGCCCAACGAATGGACACAGAAACAGCAAAAAAGGGCAGGGGAGGAGGTAAAAATGGATAAAAATGAATAAATAAATAAATAAATAAATAAATAAATAAATAAATAAATAAAT